>JAJLTW010000057.1:0-72619 GCA_030564125.1 Myxozyma lipomycoides
AGTGAAAGCTGCCCGCTCGGTGGGGCTGCCCGCTCGGTATACATCCACGTTATACAGTATTATGTATTGTATAGTATCGCCGGACGGATTCTATTGGCACAACACCTGGTCTTGTCAGCTTATGATCAATTAATACTATGCTATCTTGTTTTTAGTACATTTCTTCGCGCCATTATTATATAATGCATATGCAGCTAGTTATGTTTTATGTAACAAATGATCGCTATTTGAGATGTGCCCCAATATACACAATGTGGCGAACGGGCTAGTCAAACAATGGCGCCTTTGTAGTAGGCACGTCCCGCCGCGTTCAGGAAGCCATATGCGTAACAATGGAGATTGATGAGGCGACGCCGGACTTGACATACACAGGCCAGTTGATGGTGTTCTCATGAGTGATTCGTCACCCACCACCAGCCTTAGTCAGCCGCCCCTGCGCTCGGAGAAGACATTTTCCGGAATGACGTCAGACATCTTGCGCCGCGCTGAACAGTCAGCAGCACCAGGCGGCGGTCCCGGAGATGCATCGCCGGATGTGCGCGGTAAGCGAGCCTGGCGCGCAGACACGTCTCCGTCGCGACGGAGATAGCGTGCTCGCCAGCTCCGGCGAAGAACCAGGAACGTTATACATACATATAAATACAATGGATCTGTCTCCCCGACAGAGGGCAGCTACTGCTTCATTGCCAGCTGTGGTTTTTTGGTTTATTTTGAAGCAAACGTTTTTGTCAATATGTCTGAGTTTCGCAATACTATTCGCGGCAGTTTTGCCGGCGAGGCAATACATCTGCTGTCGGGCGGAAGACTGTTCAGATACCCTGAGCAAGAACATGACTTTGTCGCGCCTTTTTTCAAAGCTGAGGACGAGGAGGCTGTGGTGTCCGACGACGGCGACCTTGTCGGAGGGTTCGCTGACGTTGATGTCGAGAAGCAGGAACAGAGTGACAGCGACGATGCTCATGAGTCCAAGGAGCCGTCGGTACAGGAAGACAGTCGATTTATTGTGGATTGGTATGGGCCTAAGGATCCGGAGAACCCTCAGAATTGGCCGCTGTGGAAGACCTCGCTTGTGTTTTCACAAATGTGTCTGTTGACTGCGTCGCAGTACATGGGCTCTGCAATCTATACTCCTGGAGTCGAGCAAATCAAGGCAGAGTTTGGTGTTAGCAATACAATGGCTCTGTTACCACTTACAATGTACGTCTTTGGCTACGGTCTTGGTCCGCTTGCGTTATCGCCAATGTCGGAGACTGGGTTGATTGGACGTAACTGGATTTATTTACCATGCTTGTTCATCTATGTGTTGCTTCAAATTCCGGCTGCGTTGACAACCAACATTGCTGGCTTGGTCGTGGTCAGATTCTTTACCGGACTGGTTGCGTCGCCTCCACTTGCAAATTCAGGTGGTACGATTGCTGATGTGCTCAGTCCTACATATATCGGTATTGGTATCGCGATTTGGGCTTGCAGTGGTGTGGTTGGTCCATCACTGAGTCCGTTGCTTGGGAGTGTTATGGTCACTGTCAAGGACTGGAGATGGTCTTTCTGGTTACTGATGTGGATCAATGCGTTGGCATTTATTGTGGCGATTTTTTTGTTACCGGAGACATATGCTCCAACAATCTTGCACAGGCGCGCTCGTCGGTTACGGATTCGTACTGGTGACCAGAGATATGTATCAAAGTTTGAAGTCAAGAAAGATTTGAGACCATGGACCACGATTGTTTATGAGATTGTGGCACGACCGATTCTTATTATCTTGTCCGAACCAGGTATTTTCTTTCTTGACGTCTATTCTGGAATTATTTATGCGGTCATTTACTTGTTTTACGAGGCTTTCCCACTTGTATTTCAAGGTGTTTATCACTTCACTACTATCGAAAATGGATTGACTTATCTTGGGTTGGCTACCGCGATTGTATTTTCCTGTTCGTTGTATATCCATGTGCAGCAAACGTGGTTAATCCCATTGATTATTAGAGGTGAACCTCCCGAGCGGATTTTTAAGTTAACACTTATCTTCTCACCGATTATTCCGATCGGTTTGGCAATCTTTGCATGGTGTGCAACCCCAACAGTTCATTGGATTGTGCCGATCATCGGCTCATCTATTTTCGCATTCGGTGTGTTTTTTGTGTTCCAAACCATGTTTGCATATCTTGGAATTTCATATCCTCGATACATGGCATCAGTATTTGCTGGTAACGGATTATTTCGATCAGGATTTGCTGGTGCATTCCCATTATTTGCGACTGCAATGTTTCAAAACTTGGGACCAAAAAAATTCCCAGTTGGGTTTGGAACAACTATTATTATTGGATTCACTGGATTTATGTGTTTGTTACCGATTTTGTTGATTAAATATGGTGATAAGCTTCGATCGAGATCAAATTATGCAAATTAACACGGGGATTCGGTAGATTGTATATAGTTTTCAGGTTTTAATTTTCTTTTTCTTTTTTTTTTTTTTAAATAATGTATAGCTTATTTTTAATTTCTTTAGTTGAATAATTTTTATTTAGAACGATTATAGTTTAATACTTGTTGTTACTGAACTCAGGCGCGGCTACGAATCAGGTTGAAATATTGATAATGATCTGCATAAAAGTTAATCAACACTGCCTCGCAGAGGTCTCTGTTTAGAATATGGTATCAAAAAAGTACGCAAGATCTCACAATGTGGTGGTAAAAGACGTGAAAATTAGTAATTTCAACATAAAAGTTTAGTTGGTTTGGTTCAAAATTTATTTTGGTCAAGCGATTGGTGAGCCAGGGTTGAGAGTAGTGAACTTGGATTTTTAATTCGAGAAATAAAAGATAAGACACGTTGAAAGAAACCAAACAAAATTCAAAATAGCTTGAAAGGTAATTTACAACGAACTATGGTTATGCGAGTGGATGGATGACGATTCACGGTTAATAATAAGATTGCAATCAGTTGTGGGTTATCGGGTGTGTGGGTATTGTAACTATTATTTTACATCAATTATGCGCTGTAAGTTAGTTACATATCATGTTTCAACAAACCATTAAACATATACATTACTAATCACAGCAGCAGTTGATGCGGAGAAGGAGGGGAGTAAAACAAAGCAGTTGCCAGGACAATACGAGAAATAAAGTTGGGCGTCGATAAAGAAAAGAAAAAACAACAACAACGCGTGGAGATGAGGGAGACACAACTTATAATATATAATACAATATTTACTTGAATATGTATGTAATAGTTGCATACCTAAAGTTACAAATTAATAATTAACCACAGCCATATACAATACACACACGACGTCATTCGCACAACCGACGACAAAAAGAAAAAAGGCTATTTCATTTTTATAGTGCTGAAGCGGAAGTTTGTTTTCATGGGTCGTCGTCGTGCCTGACTTGGGAACAACACACAAACAACCGAACGACGATGATGATTGGTTGGAGTATAAGAAACTGACCAGTACAATTGTGTTTTATGTTCTTTGCAGTACAACAAGCAGGTTGTTTTATTGGCTGTTGTTGTGTGATTGCGCCCAGTTTTATTTTAGGAAGCGTGTTGCCAAAACCGGCCCACCCACCACCGTTTTCAGCCGTGCGTCGTCGTTTCAGGTTTGTTATTGTTGTTGTCGAGCACGCCACCAGGTGGTGCACCGTGCTCTGTTCACTAACTTGTATGTGCGTTAGATTTCTATAAATCACCCGCTTCATCCCCGCTCTTATTCTTTCTTCTTTTTCTTTTTTGTTGCTGTTCTTGGTTCTCTATCCACACTGCTCACACCAACAATGAAGTTCTTCTCTGTTGTCGCATCCGCCGTCCTCGCCGCGACCACGGTGTCGGCCACCATCTCCAAGGTCAACCTGACGGTGTCGTCGTCGTCCGATTCTGAGATCGACGGCTCGTATCTGTACTCGATCCACGAGGGCGCCGCCATCAACTACGTGTTCCTGTCGTCCGCAGGCGGCGGCGGTGAAGAGCTCACGTACGACTCGTCCAACGGCACGTTCTACGATCCCGACATCATCACCCCTTACAACATGTACCTGGGCATCGAGGCTCCGACCGTGCTGGTGTCGGTGATTGGACCGACCTACTTCGACGTCGAGTCTGACGGCACGCTTGCGGTCAATGGATCCACCTCTGGCTTTTACGCCCAGAAGAACACCAACGATCCATACGACTACTCTGCGTCGTCGTACCAGCTCGTGTACTACGCCTCTGACGACGACGCTCCAACCGACGCTGTCGCTGTGTTGGTAAAGATTGACGGTTATGCTGCTGCTGCTGCTGCCACCAACACAACCACCACGTCGTCCTCGTCGACGACTTTGGTTCCTTCTGCGACTCCAAAGCCTAACGGTACCATCACTGCAAACAGCACTGCGACGTCTGCGCCCGCTCAGTTCACTGGTGGTGCTTCTTCAGCATACACATTCTCTGGTGTTTTGGCAATCGGTGCGATTGTTGCGGCCATGTTTGCTTAAAACGAAAGAAAAATAATAACGGAGATTTTCAATTAAAGGGGGTTGTTTTTTAATAGACACTACATAGCTATAATACCAATAATTTCTTTAATTATTCATCTCTGGATTAAAACCTGTCATGCTCCTCTGATATAAAATGTGAGAAGTTTGCCAGCCAGACCGGGGAAAAACTTAGGGAGAGTTTGTTGATTGATTGGTTGATAAGTAATCGGTCTAGCCAAACTTAAGGTTGGGTAATATATGATTTTTAAGAAAATGATGTGGGATTTGTTTTTGTTTGAAAATGTTGTTAACACTGTCGGTCACACTGAAGAGTATATCGATAAAAAGTCGTTACTATGTTAATTTAATAAGTTTATGCCCCTCGTCCGTTTACATAAGGCCTTCGTACGCGTTAGTTGCAAAAAAAAAAAAAAAAAAAAAAAAAAAAAACTTTTACCGCCCGCTCAACTTGATCCCGTACACCATAATCTTCACGTTAACGGGGATCAACAATGTCGGTATCAAGACCAGAAGAGATTGATAATATCTTAAATTCAGTATTACGGTATAGTTTTGAGAGTATAACACCATTACAAAACTACTTGATCGAACAATGTCGGGATGAATCATATGATTTGATGGCATATTTGGCATTACTCAAACTGTAAGTGCGAAACCCATCAGATGTTTTTTTTTTATACACCGATATGATGAGATGTAGTTATAGCATGTATTAGTGAAGATGTGGTCATGAACCATCACATCGATGCCAACAAGTTATTAGCTCTAGCTGATCGTTGTAAACCCTTTTTTTTTTTCCTCTTTTTTTTTTTTTTTTTTTTTGAATTGCAATGTTAACATTAAGGTATCAATTCAATCCTGGTGCATCAAATCAAGACATGATTGTGAATATATTAACCAAGACACTTACAAACTTCCCATCATGTGATTTCAGTCTTGCGTTACATTTATTACCACCATCAGTCTTACAACCGTCAAAGGATAAATATACAATCAAACCTCAACCACCACAGTCGACCGACGATTCATTAGCATTATCAGTCCAACGATTGAGTTATCTCAACCAACTACTTGAATCGGCATCATACTTTGAATTCTGGCGAACAATTGCCGGTGACGATGAGTATGCTGATTTAGTAGCTGATGTAAAACAATTTGAGGTTCAAATTAGATCAAACATTGGTAAAGTTGCGATTACTCAATCATGTGGATCATCAATCAAACTTGAGGTTGTATGTGGATGGTTGAATCTTTCAAATGACCAAGTTTGTGAATTTGTTCAAGCTGAATTAATTAACAACGGATGGAAAATTGATGGTGATTATCTTATTCGATCGAATACCGATGACGAATCTGAGATTAAATCGGTACAACCTACGACCACAACCATCACCGGTAAAGTCAAGATTGAACAATTGTCACGGATTATTAGACGAGTTTACGAAAACGAAATTGCTGCTTAAAATTAGATTAAATTTATTTTTCTTTTTTTTTTTTTTTTTTTATCTTAATGCACGCCAATCTCCTCCAGTAATATATAGCTTTGCTAATGCAATAAGTACACCTCCGATTGTCATCACACATGCAGTAAATACTGCAGTACCCCAATATGAACCACCACAGGTAGCGACTAATGCACCACCGATCGGAGATCCAGTTAAATTTGCAAACGATTGAATAACTGATACCGCACCTAATCGAGCACCGATTTGATCGGTTGGTGAAATTGATGCTAACATTGGTTGCCATATCGTAACCGCGATCCCGGATGTGAATCCATATAAACAAGCATAAATTATAATCGGAACTTGTCCAGTCGCCGGGATCCATAATCCAAGTGTAATAATTACTGATGTATAAATCCCAAACAGGTATACATTAAATGTCCCCAATTTATCCGCCAATAAACCTGGTATGATCCGACCAAAGATTGATACTGCATTTTGAATCGATACTAAATATGAACTTAAATTTGTTGACAATCCGTGTGACTCTGCATCGACAGGAATAAATGAGATTGGAATAAATACACCCCAATAAACAAAAAATGTACCGAATGTTGATAACGAAAATTCGGGTTGAGAAAATGGTTTGATGTAATTTTGAATAAACATGATTGGTTGTCGACGGTTGTGATGAGTTCGAGATGTGACGGTTAAACACGATATGACCAACACTACCAAATTCATAAATCCAACCGCTCTTAACCCCCAACCAAATCCAGCACGAGTTGTAATTGATCTAAATACAATCGGAATCAATACACCACCTAATGATGAGAATGCATTTGCGATTCCCATTGCAAATGCTCTTTTTTTAACAAACCATGACGACGTCGCTGCCACACAGGGATTGAATATCATCGCACATCCGATCCCACTACACACACTTTGAGCCAAAATAAATTGATAATATTTTGTACATTGCGCTGTCATCATGATCCCAAGTATATGTAAAATACTACCGGGAATTAATAATCGTTTTGGTCCATAAATATCGTAAACTCGTCCGATTACTATCCCACTAAACACAACCAAACAAGTTTCAAGCGACGTGATCCATGCGATTTGTGATGATGTATAGTTTGATAATTGATTGGTTTGATAATATTCATTGAATATTCCGATTGAGTTGATATATCCAAACGATGCAAAGATTCCACATCCTCCTCCGAAAACTGTGATCCAAGCTAAATTGTCATTACCAATCGTCCTATTTATCCTGGTTCACTAGGTCTTTTTTTATTTTTTTTTTTACCTTTGAGTCCTTGATCAACTGGAGGTAATTCAACCTCGGTTTGATCTTTGTCTGGAGTTATATCTACCACATCATCCTGAGCCACTTTCAAATCCATATTTCATTCCAAATAACAGAGTGTATAGTATCAAATCAAATCTACACTTTGATTATAGCAAAACTAAAAAAAGAAAGAAAAAAACCAAATTGATATCTCCTCCCTCAGGTATATATGTAGTCGCGCTTCAGCGATTTACGAATGGATGGAATTAACGGACTAATTTCGGGGATAAATTATTCCCCGCTCGCTCGAATGCCCCGAGTAAATTTAACCTTAACTTGGTTGTACATTTCCGAGCGGGCAGCTTTCACTACAGACTCGACATAAATCGTCAATTACCGGACCACAACATTATTAAAGAAATAATTCTTTTTTTTTTTTTGTTTTTTTTAAAAAAAAACAGATTTTACAACTAAAACGCGCTATCGGGCAGTGTATGTACTACCGCAGATGTTACATCGCGGAGTGACGTTGTCGACGAGCATAACTAACTTCACCCAAATCTTGCTCTGGCTCTTTATTAACGTCATTTTGTTCCGCTAACGCTTGTGCATCCCCTACTTTGATGCTCCGTCCTTTCTTTACAAAAGTTCTTTGGGCTGTCCGACGCTTGGTTAATGCATCGAGGGCGTCTTTAAGCCGCTTGTTCTTTGCCTTTAAAATGGCATTTTCGTGCCATTGTGCCCCTCGCAAACTGCCTGACAGCACCAAAATAAGGCGTGGGAGAACTTTCTTGATGAGACTGAATGAAATCATATTGAGAGTTGGCCTCTGTGGGGTTTGATGGCGTCTGTGAGACCCACTGTGCACCGCGTGGGAGAGAGCTGGGCGGAGTCGGAGTCTTCAACCTCACATCCTGTTTCGATAGCACCGATTCTGGCTCAAAAGGCACTAAGCCAGTTGCTCCAAATCCTGCCTTGACATTCTTTTCCGTAAAAGTTGAGCAGAATGCCAATTTGAAGGCAATCAAAAACTCCAATTTAAATCACATGTCGTGATATGCGACTTCACAACCGTCTCAACCTCCCTTCCGTAACATCCGACATCAGGGGGCTCAAGTAAATGTAACGAATGAGGAGGCATACAAATAGATATAATTCTTCTTTCTTCGCAAAACTTGTCAAAGTCGACCGAGTGATGGCTGTCGTGGCCGTCAATGACTAACATCCGATAAGCACCCGTCCGTTAGCGCGACGGGCAGTATGAGTATCAAAGTGTGTTATCCATTCTAAGCCCGTCTGCTTATTAGTCTAAACATTTGTAGATGTTTTAATGACCCAGTCATGCGGAAGGTCGCACTCAGTGAACCAAGTCCCAATGTGATAGACGCCCTTAAAAACTAAAAATGGCGGGACACACCAACCATCTGCACCGACTCCCTGTATCACTGTAACCCATTCGCGATTACCTAGCTGTACTGATTTTGCCTTTTCTTGCCTATCAAAGCGTGAAACAACCATTGATGAGGCGATCACGCCCATTAGAAAGCCAGTCTCGTCAAAGTTATACAGGTCCGCGACTTGAATCCCGTACTTGGCCCTCATGTTTGCTACAAGCAAAAACCACGCGTTTATTTTATCCAGATCTTTGCAGAGGGCTCTCTGGTAGTCGTAAGCACAATTAAAACGCGTCTTGAGCTCTGGCTGTCTCTTGACAAACTTGGAGGCCCATCGCCCTCCGACGCGTCCCGCGTCGTGTTCCGCTAATAGGACATTGGCCATATCTTCCACATCAACGAGCCGAGGTGGAAATCCTCGCGCATCCAGATCCAGGATGTGTTTAAAAAGAGAATCTTCTCCAGGTCCGTCAGCTTCATGCCATTCGGACGGCGATCTTGTCGAGAGGGTCTGCTCCTAAAAGTCGGTAACCGAGAGTCGTTCTTGGAACCCCATAGACCTCTGCAGCTTTTGAAATGCTTAGGTCTTTTCCTCTTTTGATAGCTTCAAAAGCCAATAATAGATGGCTTTTAATTGACAATGATTCCATTTTTGTTGGCAGAGAAATAATGCTTTAAGTAGGGGAGGTGTAGATTCTAGTGAAAGCTGCCCGCTCGGTATTGTGGTGTCGGAACCCGAGGTCTAGGGTTCTTCCCTAACCCTCTACACTTATAAGCCTGGGTCGCTGCTAGTTCCTTTTCCTATTACCTCTTCTTTCCTTAGTACTCTATATATAAGCTCTCGTACTAAGGCGGTAATAGGTAAGTATATATTTAATAGTACTCTATATATAAGCTCTCGTACTAAGGCGGTAATAGAACACCTGATCCTAGCAACCCTATCCTCACGGATAACTTACAGGTATACAACCACGTTAACTACCCAGTCCAGCACATTACAAAGGTCTTACATAAGCAATGCATTGCTTTTTTTTTAAAGTCACGTGCGCCACCACGTCGAAGCTGGGAAATTTTCGGCAGCAACTCGACATATGCACCCGAAAATATGTCTAGTGCGATTTACGAACCAAGCGATAACGATAACTTATACAATGTTTACAAATTTATTACGGCGGGCGTCAGTTTTTAATTGGCGACAAACCGGGCGGTCATGGTTTGTAAGGACATTGGCTACAAACACTGCCGACAGTGAGGTTGTTCGGGATACACTCAAGCCATTACTTTCACGCAAAACATATTTGATTGACAGATACACAAATGTTTTACGAAACTATCGATGCTTACTTTTTGTCCAGCATAATAATTTGACCAAGGCAGACTCCACTAACTTGCGAGCTCAGATCCGAAATGCTGGTGCTGAACTCACAATCATACGAACTGCGCTGTTCAAAGTTGCGATTCGGAATCAACTTGCGGATGATCCTGCTAGTAAACAAGCAAATAAGTTATATCGCAAGTATCGGCATCCACTTAATGAATTCTTGACTGGACCTACCGCAGTGATAAGGTTTCATGAAGTCAATCCGGAGAATTTGAAGCAAGTTACTCATGTGATTGACCGAAGTGGTGGAAGGTTAATGCTTCTTGGAGCACAGATGGAGAATAATTTGATGGGTCGTGATAGAGTAGATCAAGTTAAAGAACTTGGATCAATTGATGATGTTCGTGCACAATTGGCCGGAACACTTGAGATTTTACGTGGCGCTGGATTGGTTAATACGCTTCAAACTGCTGGAACTCATTTATATCTTACTTTAGATGGTCGCAGACGACAATTAGATCCGACCGAGAATAAAGATGAAGCGTAATTAACAGTGGATGTCGACCTCTAATCCGACAATAATTAACGGTATATAGTTTCTTTGAGGGGTGGAGCGGAAATTAGACAGACTAAAGATTTTGTTTAAGCAATACTAATTGACACTCTACTGTAAGAGCGTCGAGGAATTATCTTTGTATATATTTCGTTTATCATTCTTGTTATATCTTCATGACGCGCATACGAGCTAATCACCGGTCAGTAAGACCGCTCCAGGTTATCGCTTTCGAGTACTTTGACACTCGACAAATTGGAATGCCCCAAACACCTAAAAAACTTTTAGTTAGTTACGATATAAAACACTTTGCCGCTCGTTTGGACGTGAATTAATCGCCAACATATTTTTATAATATGCCCCAGTATAATAATCGGTCTGGTCACAATTCTAGGGTTTTCGGCAACCCTTTATTAGTATTGTTCTCTAAAGGCCGAGTGAGCAGTAACTTCAATTTTGCATGAACAACGACGTAATTGCAATTTTTTAAGCGGATTTTTTTATTCTTGGGGGCTAGAAATGATAAGGATATACTTATTTGTTTGTACAGTGTTTTCACAACTTAGGTATCACTGCATGGTGGTCTCAGTTTGCCTGCGCATGGGGCGCGGGCCTTGTGGATTCTTAGTATTGTTCTCGCGATTGACCGCAACAGCAGACATTATCGATCTTTGGAATTACTAAGATGCCCCTTTTTCACGTAGTTTAATTGTCTTGAGTTTTTGTCAAACCTCGGCCACACTTCAGAGCGACCTCCTATTTTTTTTTTTTTCTGAGAGGTGGTGTGTGAATATATCTTGACGATATACGCCGGTGAGGTTTGAAAAACTCGTCCTGATGAGTTCTCACCATATCCTCATCAAAATGGATGCAGCTACTTCTTCGTCTGGTTCAGACGTGTTTTTGAACCATCCAGTGTCTTATGACCCACTGTCGTATACTCCGATCAATCAACCACTGTCGGTGATCTTGACAGATGGTAGCCGATACAATATCTCGGCGACCGATGTCGACGACTGGTTGCGAACAATGTCAATGGGTTGTACAGTCATGGGAGTCGAGATTGGATCTTGTATCATTTTGGGTATCGTTCTTGCTCTGCTCACAAAGCCTAATAAACGTCGAACTCCGGTTTTTATCCTTAATGAATTGAGCTTGTTGCTTATCACCTTACGGGCTGGACTCTGGCTTGACTACGCATTCGGTCCGTTTGTGACATTCGGATCAATGTTTTCAAATTACTATGACGATGTTCCTTATCAGGCGTATGTGCGTTCGTCAGTCACTACTGCGCTCAACTTGGTCATCGTTGGTTGCATCGAGCTCTCCCTTATCTTTCAGGTTCGGATCGTGTTCGATACCCACCGACGCATGCAACGACTGGTCACTGCAGCATGTGCAGCACTGTCACTCACAGTCATGGGATTCTGGACAGTTACAATTGTGCAGCATATCGAGAACACCATGGGTGCACTTGACTATGCTCAGACAGAATGGGTCGCGACCACATCAAAGGTACTTTATTGCTTGTCGATCGTGGTCTTCACCGGTATCTTTTGCTTCAAGTTATGGTTGGCTATTCGCCAGCGACATGTGTTAGGACTCAAAGAGTTTGGTCCGCTCCAGGTTATATTTGTGATGTCGACCCAGACAATGATCATTCCTACCGTGTTGACAATCGTTCAGATGGCAACCAATATAGGAGTTCCGTTCTCGACTCTGACTACATTGTTTGTAGTACTGTCACTCCCGCTCTCATCCCTTTGGGCTTCAGTTACAAACGAGCTTATTGCCGCAAGACGCACAACTGCAAGTGCAAATACCAATGTGATAGTATCCCAGGGATCAGCTGGTGGTCCAGGATTTGGTTCATCGTATGTTTACAAGCATAATAGTGTGTCAAATGGTAGTGAGAGTTCGCATATCGATCTCGAGAAGCAGGATAGTCTCGATGGTCGCTGGAAATCCCATACTCCTACCATCACAGTCACAAGAACGATTGTTACCGAGTAATATATGGAATGAAAAGAACAAGTGGTCCTGTTTTTTTTTTTTTTTTTTTTGGTTCGGTATCACATATGATTGGATAAGATTGGTGTAAATGTAATCCGAGTAGTAATCAATACTCCACCGTAATAATATACTCTGAAGAAATATTTACTTTCTTATTTTGAACCGAAAGTAGATCATCGAAGAATTTATTTAATACATGTACAACAATGCTTCCCTCCCAATCCTTTTTTGATTTGTGGCTAGCTTACTCGTCATCAGCGGCAATTGCCCGTGCTAAAAAAAAATGTTAGAACTAAAAAAAAACCTCCCAAAAAATGGCAAAATCGATAAATTTTTGTAACATACTGAAAGTAAGCTGTTTGCTGTGCTGAACAACAGGCTTGATGATACCCCGTTCAGTCAAGTCCTTGAGAGCAGCTCTGGCAACCGATCCGTTAACTTTGAGTCTGTCGACCAAGACCGAGACAGTGATGAGCTTGTAGGTACCGACATCCTTAGCGAGTTTGTCATAGGTAGCCTGGTCAAGCATGACAGCGTGTTGAGCCTTGTCCTTAACCTTTCCCTTGGACCATTTCTTCTTGGACTTCTTTCCACCGGCGGCAGCAGCAGCTGCCTTCGCGGCCTTCGAGGCTTGAATTTTTGGCGGCATTCTGTGGATATGTTAGAATCTTGACTGATTTTAGGCCTGAATTGGATTCTGAAGTCCTGCAACACTTACGTGAAATTTGTGTCGGATGTGTGATGCAACCGACATATGTAAGTCCAAGGAGACCATATCGCTTCTGCTTCGTGAACAACTAACTCGGGCTCCGCGCGACCGACGCGGTTGCTTAGGGCTCGTGTTTAGAAGCGTGACTGCGAAAGGTAGGGCACAGGTAAAAGTAGGGTAAACTTTTTAGCAAGGGCCCAGGGTAAGGGTGGGGTGTTGATTGGGAGAATAGTGCGGCTTGCCGTGCGTGGGAAACCCACTTGGGTTGCAAAGGTTATTTAGCTAATAATAACTGTTGGACTGGTTTTGGATCTCACTCGACTCTTTGATTTGATGACAGTTTATTAAACAATGGATTTCTCTGCGCTGCTATCGGCAGAGATAGCCAAAAAGAAGAAGGCAGCTGCAGCTGATGCTTCAGCAAGCGGCGACTCGTCGTCCGGCAGTGCAACTCCAGATACGCCAAAGTTCATTCGGCGAGCAGATATCGAACGCAAACGACGAGAAGAATACGCTGCTGAGCAAATTAAACGTGACTTAGCACGAAAAGAAGAACGAGAACGACGTGCGAAAGAGATTGCTGAAGAAGAAGACCGACGGATGAAAAGGGCACAGGAACTCAAAGCTCGTAAAGAGCTGCAACGACTGGAAGACGAGAACAAGAAGAGAGCGAGGAGTGCGACCAGTGATTTAGACGCTGAAGAAGGCAAACTTGCACAGTTGACCGAGGACGGAGTGGTTGAGTTGTTGAGACAATTGGGCGAGCCTGCGAGACTGTTTGATGAATCGGAAAACTCCAGAGTCAAGAGGCTACGGAGAGCACAGGTCAAAAAGGTACGTGTAATTTGTGGGTGTGGTGGTGCCCGGGGGGGAGGACGAGATAGGTCGTTATGAATTTTTGATTTTAATAAGTGTAGGAAAGATTGGAGAAAGATAAACAATTCGAAAAGAACATGACAGAGTTGGATTATAATATCGTACCGGTTGAGATCAAGACAGATCAATGCAAGGTATACATGCAGTTAGAAAAATACGTTCGTTACTTGATTCAAGAATGGGAACGTATACTTGTTTTGCGAGAAGATACATCCGAACAAGCACTAAATGTACTTTCCCAAACAAAATCATACCTTGCACCGCTTCTCTCTCATTTACGGAAACAAGACCTGCACGACCAAATCTATCCATCACTTGCAACACTGATAATGCATCTCCAGAAACGAGAATATCGCGACGCAAACGATGTATACATCAAGCTGTCAATCGGTAACGCTGCCTGGCCTGTGGGTGTGACTGCAGTCGGTATTCATGAGCGATCGTCTCAGAATAAGATTACTGGACATGACAATAACACGAAACCTGGTACGCTGGGCAAGAGCTCGTTGCAGATTGCGCATGTAGTGACTGATGAGAAAACAAGGAAGTGGTTACAGGCTGTCAAGCGACTGATTACATTCGTCGAAGGAAATTGGCCCGAGTGAATCTGCATGGAAGTGTATAATATTGGTTACGGAATCGATTGATTGTAATAATTATTTAATTTAGTATATAAACGTGGTGTATCAATTTGATTATTTCATACATTATTACGAATAACCTAAATGCAATAAAAAGCAAATAAAATGTTCATACGGACTGGCGTTATATAGGCATACCTTCCAGCTTATGCAATGCGAAAAATGGAGTCAGAATGTACATTGTTTTGAAGAGTTTTGAACATCATATTATCTATATTCCGAAATGATAAAGACTTAAGTTTCGAAAGTGTGACAAAATCAGGAAAACGCTTGGCGCTGGCGGTGGAACGGTTAGTCATCGATTTAAAATACGAGCCATGTGCCATATCAGAGACTGTTAGCGACTCAAGTGCATCAAAATAACTAATCACTCCTATAAATGCATTCACATCGTCGATCTTGTATATCTTGCCATTAGTTGAACTGAATCGCAGTATTTTCACATTATCGCATTTGCAACACTTGCTGCATTTCCGGTGAATATCCTTAGTAATTTCTGTGAAGTCGATCGCATTGCCGGTCTTGTGAATGCTATCAAACATGTAGAGATTTAAGCAGTTTAACGTTGGAAAGTATCCAGCAAGAACAAGCTGTAGCACCGGACGAGTAGCAGTGACGTCTGTCGTCAACGTTTGTAAGCAATCCCAGTGAGGAAATTTAATCTCGACTAGTAACGACCGACCATCATACTCCACGGTCAAATGCTGACATCTCTCAACCCGTTTTTGAACATCTCGTAGTGCTTTAGCAAACTTAAGTATATGCTTCGGACGAAGAGATCGGATCTTGACAAATTTGAGTGTCTTACCGTTTCGCTGTAGACGAGGAACAAGACCTTTAAGAAGTAAATTTGTGGAGCTTGTCGGATTGTCGTCAGCAAGCAGAACGTAAGGATACCAAAATTGCTCATCTATAAAATCACGCATATATTTAGACCCCAACCGTAGCTGCAAAATCCCCCCTAATGAAAGATAATCAAAGATCATCTGCACCAGCTCGATCGGCAGCGTCGTAAATAATGGCACTGTTTCACTCATGATCGAACCAATCTGCGTAAAAGTACTGGGTCTGACTAAATATGTAACTTATTTCCTCATAAGTCAAGTTTGTGATATCGGATCTATTTCACGATTAATCACCAGTACCAGCCTTTTTGCGTGCAATCTGGGTCTACACTTAGTGCCGTGGTGTTAACCGGCAAATATACTGAACATAAAGTCCGATTTCATGAGATAAGCCTAGAGCAGGGTCTGCAAGCCGATGTCTATAAATCATGGACAAAGATCGGAGATCGGCGTTCTAAGATTGAAAATCTTCAATGCCGCCATTGAGCATTTAGTTAAGAGTCAGCTCTCAAAACAGGTCAGGGTCGTGTGCACTTCGGGAAGCGCGTCTGCCACGCGTTGCCGAAAATAAACGCGGTATTGAGACCTCATGACACTATCGACAACAGTACTACACTGACAAACTACATGTACTATCGGAGTCGGCGTATGGTACACAACGTAGATCTAGATTTAGGAATTTAATGGCTAGAAATGTCTATTATATAATTCAATGTACATTTGCAGTGTACGGACAAGTGCGTAAGTTGTAACTTAGTTAGACTTGTAAAATATGGAATTCTGGGGAATGGCCGGCTAGAACAATGGTGATTAAGTAGTTGGCACAATAATAGATTTAACGCAATTTTTAGTACGTATACAACCGTAGTTTATGACAGACTTTAAAGTTAATTGATAGCTAAAACACGAACTTACTTACTATAAAAATAATAGGATAACTGCTAATTTTTGTCCAATGTTTATAGCCTTGGTCCGTTTACAGCCACGGGTAAGGGATGGTCCGATGGATGATACAAGTCGCATCCATTCGCTTAATCCGCTTCCGCACAACCACCCAGATTCTTGAATATTGCAGGACTCAACATGCGTTTTCAAGGATTAGTTTCTAAAACTCGAAAGCTATTTTTTCTTTCAAAAAAAAAAAAGACCGTTAAGTTCTCTTTGGGCTCGCCGGCCGTCTCATTCTCCTCTCGCGGCAACCGGCTTCTCGCTGGTGCAACAAGTTGCCGAAGGCTCTGATGATGAAGCCCTTCAAATTTTCGATTAAAAGTAAGGCAGCCAAAAAATCTAACAAATGCAAACCTAAATCAAAGAATGTGAGATGGCTTCGATTATATCACAGGAAGCGACCTGCTGTGCCGGCGATGGCATCTGCGGAGATCCCCCAAGAGGGACCAAAGCCTTCACCAGTCGTGGAAACCTCCAGAGGAGATACGAAACTTATCGCTACACCGATAAGCAAATGCGCTTCAGCGCCCAAAATAAGTCGGCTACAACTCCAAATCCAGACGCCATCGTTAGTGCTAACTCCTAGACTCATATCTCGGATACAACTGTTCCTCACCCAGATAATCTTTCTACAGCTGCGACAGTTGCTGGCAAGGAAATCTCGGTCGTACTGCCTCAAACTGCGACCTCATCACCAAAACTGTGGGTAAGTTCCGCTTATTCGGCTTACAGACAGTTGCTAATGCTAGGAACTGAACACAAACAACGGATTACCCGAGTGCCCGCAAAAGCGCGAAAAGATGTTAGAGACTTGACACTACAACGTAACTTCTCAAAACTCAATGTCGTCTAAAATCGTAATAGTTTGAGCGTAAGTACTTTGTAGGTGGCAGGTTCATTGTTCAAGAAGAGAAAGCACTATATTGCCCGCAGGTGCTGTAGATTCATAAAGCACACTCATATTCTCTCCGTCCAAACGTGAGACAAATCAAGAAGTAGCCTCACAGCTAATTAGAAAATCTAGTAATTTTCCTAAAACATCATTCGCACAAAAAAGATTGGTCATACCAACGCTGATATATATCAGTACAAGTATATCTTGATATCAGTCAAAGTCGACAAATTTGTGTCTCTAAAAACTTGAGTATTGGCGAGTGACTCATTTAGTAACTTATCAACAAGAAACTTAAATATATTCTTGATCGGTGAAACAAAAATCAATTTTGTTGTGTCAAAAATAATTTATTGGAATTTTTTTTGTTAGGTATGACGTAGTTATGCTACATATAAGTTGCGAAATCAAGATAGTCGGTGGCACTATCCGGCTTTTTATGCCTGCCTTTAACCAAGCTATCAAATTGACAAACAATATACTTATAACACGAATAACAGAATATCACTGCCGACTGGCGGGCTTTCACGACCTATCAAACTTACACGGGATCGTTGTCGCACTCATATTTAAATAACCGCGGGCCCGGAACTGAAAAGCACACGTGACTTTTCTTTGGCTATAGCGAATTTAACGAATTTATTTCTTCGAGCTCAAGTAGATTTCGACTGCACCTATATTCAATTACAAACAACACACATACACAATGGTTGAAATTAAGCCAGTCACATTGGAAGAAGCTGAGAAGTCGACAGAGAAGAAGGTTGTGCTTGAGAACGATGACGACTACGTCGATGTCTCAGACTCGGAAGCCGGTGCCGACTCGGACGAAGAAGATCTTGACGACGACGAGTTTGACATTGACTCTGAAACTTTGTACGACCGATTTATGGCTTTGAAGGATATTGTACCACCTCAGTACTGGTCGACCGTTTCTGGCACGGCTTCTGCTGCCAGCGCGGCTGTTAACTGGTCTTTTAAGAGCTTGTTTGTGGTCACCACCTCGGCAATCTTCGTCGGAGCTCCATTTGCAATTTTATCGGCATCAGATGCAAGTGCTGCGTCAGCATATGGTGCCAGTGCAGAGGAACTGAAGGCGTCACAGGAGGTAAGCTGTGATATTGGAAAGTGCGGCAACAGGAACTAACGAATAGATGATCGGTGGCAAAGCTTAAGTCAAATCCGCTTAACAAATTGTACAAAATATGGAATAGCATGACTTATTCCGCTCCCTTAAGATAGCGTTTTATGTGATATAGTTGTTGGTTACGTTTTTCTGTTCAGTACATAGCAATCACAGTTTTTCATTTCTTCACCCGCTCTTGCCCCCAAATACGTATATTTTTAGTGTATTGAAATCGTATTTACAGAGTATAACAACATACACCGTTCCGCTTGTCGTTCACGAAAACAAATGATATACAGATAAATTTCCATAGAAACGAACAGTAAAAAAAAATATGCAGATTCCAAGCAATGATACTAAAAATGCGACAATAACTAGAAAAAAGAAAACAGGAAACCATAAAACCAGACAAATCGTAAGTCGTAATATGCATATTGAATCATCGCTATGCTGAATAATGTACAGTCGGAATGCTACCGCCATCTGTACTCTGAGATACAACTGTCCTAGTCTTGGACACTGGACCTTTCAACAGTGACAGGTCAAGACGATTTTCGCCGCGGTATGGAGCTTTCCAGAAATTTGAGAGCTCGTCTTCATATGCCGGCTTTGGCGGTTGCCTAGGTGGTGGTTGTCCAGAAGCAGCAGGCGACGTAGATCGTTGGTGAGTCCTCGCTCCATGATCTCTGTCAGTCGCACCTTCCCCATGGTCTTTCTCTTTATCCTTTGATCTTCCCTTCTTGCCTTTCATTTTAGCCCTATCTAATAATCTTTGCCGCTCGACCTTGAGTTTACGTTCGCGACGCTCTCGACGGTCATATATATGCATCAAATACAATGGTGGCTCGCCAAATATGTCTTCATACTCGCACACCTGACAAATCCACAACGGCTCATCTGGATTCGGTTTCGGCTTACGTCGACGAACTAGCCTACGCGGCTTGACTGCAGATTCCGCATGCGCTGGTACCACTGTAGATGGAGCATCATTGGCAGATTGAACAAGTTCTCGGGTAGATGGACCGATTGGAGGAGCCGGAGACGATGAAATAGATGACTCGACCTTTCCGGTCATAGTTGGTGCCAGACCGGGAATTGGGTACCAGTCTTTAGACATAATGAGCTTATGTCTTTGTTCTATCGACTCTGAAATTGGAGATAAACATTTGAATTCAAATTTTGGTAGCTGTGGGGGTCTGTCAACTGTAGAATGTCTGTCAGACACCGGCAACGTCTTCGGCGTGCGCTTCAAAAACGGGTCTATGAGTATCGAACACCGACTATTGATGACATGTGAATCGAAAAAATTATGTAGTCGTTCAATTTGTCGAAAGAATCGGTTTTTAGTTTGACGTCTGCGAACGAGCCGGAAAACCGCCGACGTGGTCTCCATAAATCCGACCTTGGCAGCACCAACTGATGAAACTCCATTGCCAGAGTCCGGGAATGGTCTTACTGACGCTGGTATCTTGCGCTTCTTCTTATTGCTCGCGTTCATGAGCTCTGGCGTCGGCAGGCCAGCATTCGGTATAGAGTCGTGCTCGTCGTGGTGGAAATGATCGAACTCCACTTCATCATCATGATGGTGGTGGTGATGATATCGGCAGCAATTGCAGTCGGCATCGTCACTATCGACATCTACGACCTCGTCACTGTCAAAATCATGTCCGTCTTCCTGCCCGTGGTCGTGAGTTGGGTCGGTGCAGTACCAGAACTCGTCGTCTTCGTCGTCGTCGATGTCGAACCCGCCTCTGTCGTATTCGTCTTCAACATCCGACAACAGAGGAGGAGATAACGGCAAGTGAAACAACTTCTTCGGCACGTCCACTGCTGTACCAATTCCGGTTGATCCTGCTGTCGAGGCTGGTCCAAGGCCGACATGTCCACTGTTGCTCCCGTCAGTTGCGGCCGAAGCGCCTGTCCTACGGCGATACGGCAGCGGTAGAATGGGTCTATGATGCATCCTACCCTTTCTACCCTACTCTGATAGCGTGCAAATGCGTCTAATGCCAGGCTGAAGATGCTTTCTTTCTGCGCGGCCTAGTGAGGTTGGCTTGCGGACAGTGTCGGGCCTGTGTCCAAAAATTAGCCTTCTCGAGGAGCCCTCAAGTTGTGCACGCCCCAAGCCCTCGAGGCAGGCGCGGCGGGCCGGGCCGGGGCAGGCTTGCCATAAGTTAAGTTAGCGGAACCGAACACTTTATTATCAGGCGCCCATCCATCACCACAAACTCACACTCTCTCCGATTGTGACCACTCGCGATCTCGCTCACGTTTGCAGACTAGATTCGAGCTGCCTTTCTACATCAGACATTTCAGCTTACATGGATGCAGGCGCGGAAATCACCCGCTGCATTTGCGGGCACGATGAGCTGCAGACTGACGATCCGGACTCGGACTCTGGGCTGTTCATCCAGTGCGACAAGTGCCAGGTCTGGCAGCACGGCTTTTGCGTCGGAATTGGACCCGTTGATGTCGTTCCAGAGGATTACATGTGCGAAAAGTGCAGACCAGAGCTGCATCTGATAGTGGTGCGACCTACTGGGTGAGTACTCTTCTCTTGTTTGGTATTTGCAGCTGTTTTCGGTGCTCAGTTGGTGGTCTTGGACCGCTTGATTCCTACAAGGAAAACATGCAATGGGTATATCTTGCGTAGCAGACTACGACATTGTATCTGTTTTTGCTTGTGCGAGCGGCGGGTTACTGGCTGTTGATGGCTTCTGCTTGCTAACGCGAGGCCTGCAAAGGGCTCGCACCAAAGTCTGCGGTGGCCCACAACCAGCACAACGCTTGTCAGAAAGCATACTTACGCGAATACGGAGCTTTTAAGGTCTTTTAGAAGCGACCGTGAGTGCTTGGCAATCTCCATCAGGTATGCCTGGCTGTGTGACAGTCGAGTGCCAGGTTTTGGCACTTCATGGCGCAGAAATCGCGACACTCGCTACCACTCACTGACAATTTCTAAACCAAATAAAAAAATTACATAGGATGGATCCATGACTTCATATTTTTTTTTGCACCGTTTTGCAAAATTTCAATACGACTTTTGTGCGTCTTGATCTCGTCCGGTCGATCGCCTTGGCCTACCAGGGGGGGGGCGCACCGTCGGGTCGGCGTAGCGGGTTGCTTTTCATCGTGAGCATGCATTGGCCTCCCATGACCGCAGGACCGCCGCCGAGCACTGAAAAAGCCAACTTTATAGTGATTTACGAGTTATACTAACTGCTCAGAAAAACTTCAAAATATCTTCCGTTACTCGAAGCAAATGCGCCAATCAAGAAAGAAAGCCATCAATCGCGGTCCTCCCGACACTCTTCGCGCACAGCTAAAGGGGCCAGCAACCACAATGGAACAACTAAAGAGGAGCGGGCTCAGAGCAGACGTGAGACTGCTGCTGCCGCCAAACGCAGATCTACTATGAATTCTCGCGACTCGGCCTATGAAGAGGTGCTCCGTAGGGTGCTGGAGGAGTCTGCACACGAATCGGGGACCGGCGGAGCTGGGAGCGATTCTGATGGGTCTAAGAACGGAAACACTAATGGCCGTTTGAGTCGCGGTAAGAAGCGGGCAGCTCAGCATGCATTTCAGGATAATATCAAGGAGGAGCCCGAAGATGACGAGTCGGCAAGCAATGGCCACTCAGTTCGCCGACGCAGACTGAATCGACACAGCAACTACGACGACACCAAATCGGAAGACGCAAATGATAACTCTGGCGAGAAGGATGACGATGTTATGGACGATCGTGAGGATGGTGAGCTCGATGATGATGAAGAGGAGGAAGGCGAAGTCAATGAAGAGCGGCCGCCAAGACGAAGACGGAATGTGTCTGGAGCAAAGAGAACTGAACGGCGCCGTAGAAATGTAACACGGTCTCCTAGTGATCCTGCTGATGACAGTTCTTCTGGTGCTACACGGCGAGAGAATCGTACGTCGAGTCGCGGACCCCGCAAGCCACGCAAGTCGCCCGAATCTGAAGTTGACGCCGAGAACCAAAATAGCAATAAAGATGAAGCGATTGAATTTGAGCCTGAGGTTAACGGTAATGGTGAAGAAGCAGGGAGTGAGAATAGTCCTGACATAAAAGAAGAACAAAAGACAGAGAGTGCTGAATCAACTCCAGAAGCAACCGAGAAGGACGAGACTAAAGAAAAATCATCAAAGGAGAATAACGGTAAAGAGAAGAAGACTGCATCTCCTGTCCGTGCTACTACTCGAACTCGTCGACGCAAAGCTACTATAGATCGCGACGGCAATGAATCAGATACCTCTTTAGCGATGAACAATCATGCATCATCAAGTCAGAGCAATGGCGCCGACAAGCCTTCGAAGCCACGGATACCGCAGAGTCGCACGAGTATCGGTGAAATGCGTAAACGAGTTGCTGCTATTCTTGAGTTTATTGGTCGTACTCAGGTTGACATGGCGATTGAACAGGACCAACGCAAAAAGTTGGTGGCTGCGAGACGCAAACCTGGATCTACTGCAGTGGCTACGACTACTACGAGCGTGATTACACAGACAGAAAACTCTACGACTGCGGTTACAGTGTCGTCATCTAACGTTGCGAATGATGAGGAATGGGACGGCATGTTTGAAGCCCAGAAAGTTAGCGTGGAATTAATGGATGGGTTGACTAGGAAGTTATTACACTGGGAACAACAATTTGGGCGACATGGAGATCGCGAACAGCGACAGTAGTTGGAAATGGTGTCAATTTGGTTATGAATAATTGTTTTGTTTTGTTTTCGGATTTCTGGATGGTCATAATGTGTATTATTTATTGAAAATGTCGGTTATAACGCAAACAAAACGCCTAATGCAACCGTAATATCTAAAGTACAGCAAAACAAAACTATGAAAAACTTTTAGTTTGACGCAACAACGGTGTCGTCGCTCAATCGTGACTCTTCATCAGACGCTATAACTTGAGTCTTCTTCTCTGACAGGCTTCTCTTGTGCTTAAGTCGTCGTCCGATACGGAGGTACCAAATGCAATGCGACGCCACAATAAAAATCTCGCATGCCGGAACGCAAAGGTAAAGGATCATACCGACATAGTCTAATTGTTTCCCCATATCGTTTTGAACCAACAAGGACGCAAAGGATAGAATGGCACCAGAAGAGTCAATTGCGAGAAAGATAAAGTCGACGCCGACTACTTCGCCCTGTCGATGCGCAAGGTCGACAAAGGTTGGAATAAAGCCGCCGACTAAGGCAATTGCCGCGCAAATGCCGATGAGAAGAAGAGGCCAACATGTAGAAGTTGGGTTAGCCTTGAAGACGGAAGAAGATCTAATGAGCAGAACAGCCATGACGAGCAAGCCTGCCGAAACACCAGCAAAACTTGAGCAGTATGTAAGTGTCTTGAGAAATGACTTGCCCTTGCGTTTTCCGCCACCGTAGTATAAACATTGTCCCCAGGTGAAGATTGCCAGGAAGGTGAATATCACCGGCTGAATAACAAGTGGAATATTGGGCCACAGTGAGATAAAGTACATGCCAAACAAAACACCAGAAACCGCCCAGAGCAGCATCATTAGCCACGGCAGGCCATCCGTAGTCTTCCGCCGGTAGTTGAAGATAATTTGAGGGACCAGTTGAAGACACCAGCAAACTGTGCCAATAGTCCCAAGCACGTCTGAGATTGTCGCTTTTGAAACCATGTCGTTATATCTGAGTTGAGCGTATTCATATGTTCAGTCGAAGGAACCATCTGAGAAAAAAGTGGGAGTGGTCCATGGAATATGTGTCCGGCTAAGAATTACGGAGCAACAATATACGCAGTGCTTGAAGAATTATTATTGCTCTGCAATTTGGCTTCTATAAATCTTCCACACCCAAGCTCAATGCCGTGGCCATAAAAGGGCCTGGGTGGGTATATGTATGTACGTATGTATGGTGTGCAAACCGCACGTGACGGAACTTGCGGTCGAATTCTGCAGAAATGTTGCTTTTGAATTCTGACGTGCCAGGAATAGTTTTCAAAGGAGATAAGGTCAAGTAGATTTATATTTTTCAAGAGTAACCAAACGACAAAATTTACATAAAAAATTCTAATATTGCTGAAGCTCAGGCATATGTAATTCCTGTCATTTGCCATGTTGATTGTCTAGTCGTCCGTCCGTTGCGATGACGTCGCAAAACGCCTCCTCCAGCGCCACCATCTTGCCCGTTACGGAAGCTACGCATGGGGTTTGGGCCAGCTAAAAATATCACGTGATAATTTGGACTGTTACGATTTACAAACCATTCGCAACGCAGTTTTGAACTCTTTTTATTACTACAGATTACATTACTTCCAGAAACTGAAACAATATCATCACTTCTCAAAAGAATGGCTATTTTGGCTCGACATCAGGCACGGGACCAAGCGGAGTGATCGAGAACGGATTGATCTGCTTGTGGCTCTAGACAATTAGCATGATATCAGACGACCAAATAATCGTAGTATTTACCTTTGTGTAATGCTTCTTGATGTGATCAAAGTTAGTCGTGTCCTTGAACTCAGGAATATCCCAGTACAAGTGCTTGAGCCACTTATTGAGTGCTGGGTAGTTGTATCTGATGGTGCCGAGGTTACACTTGAAGTGCTGCACGTAAACAGGATCAAATCGCACGATAGTGGTGTAAAGTCTGATATCTGCCTCTGTCAAAGTCTCGCCAAAAAGATATGGGCCAGCGGTTTCCAAGATCTTCTCGAGACGATCGAGCGACGAGAATACATTGACGACATGCGATTCGTACACTTCCTGCTTTGTAGCAAATCCAGACTTGTATACACCATTGTTGACTGTGTCATAAACCCATTCATTGAGCTCGTCAATACCTTTTCGCAGATTCTCAGGATAGTAAGTGACTCCCTTGTATTCCGGCGCAACAAGATCGTCAAAAGCGTCGTTGAACATCCGAATGATCTCGGACGACTCGTTGTTCACAATAGTACCGGTCTTCTTGTCCCACAAAACGGGAACGGTAAAACGTCCTTCGTAGTCAGGATTAGCCTTGAAATAAAGTTCGCGGATGTGAGTGACTCCGTTGACATGATCGATCGTCGCACCAGGGCACTCTTCCTCCGTCGAAAACTTCCAGCCGAGCTCGCCCAAATACCAATCAACGACACTGTCATTAGCAAAAAAAAAGCATATATTTATATAGCAACTTAAATATACTTACCTCATATTAATAATATTTTCCAAGCCCTTAAGCTTACGCACAATCGCAGTTCTGTGGGCCCTATTCGTCAGTACTAGTCTTTTATCTCGATCTAATCTAACACACCAAGGGCACGCCCAAGAGATATACAAGTGATATCTGCCATTCTCAGGCTGGAATTGAGCACCGGGTTCTTTAGAGATAACTTCGCGGAACGAGGACTGCAGTTAGTAAAGTTGTCGATTAAGAAATATAAACACCAGTTACTCACAGCCTTGCGACGGAACTCGCCGTCCTTGCTTGCCCATTTTAAAATATCATCGTTTCTTTCTTGATTGCTCATTGTCGACAATTTAAACAAAGTAGCCGTAGTTGTGCTGAACTAGAAGTGATTAGACACTGCTCCGCTCCGCCTTATCTGCTGCACCCACGTATCGCGATCCAGAATATACGCTTTTGACAGAAACACCAAACAGACGATGGCAGTTTACAATCTGCATAAAACTTCAATTTCAGTGTCAGTCAGTTACGATTAATACTCCAAGTTCAAGGCTGGAGAGTGATATTTATGTGCAGGTTGATGAGTTCCCTCGGCGCTCTTTTAACTATTAAATGTTAGTTTACTAACTTTGTACGTAACAATTAGTAAAGCTCCCAAGCGAGCTCAAAGTGTGCCCGCACTCGATGGCCGTCAGCCAACGTCATTTGTCTTATTAATCAATAATAATGAATGAGTCAAGAATGGACCGTTTGAATATTGCATAGTGATCAGTGATTATCAGTCAGCAATTGAATTTACTACGTAAAAGGATCCCGTTTCATTGTTCTGTTGCTCGTTATCTTCGTGTTTCTCTTAATACACAGTATTACGTCCTATATACAATCTTTCGTCACCAACTCCATCTTTCTTTCTACCAAACCGCCTTTTAATTTTCCTTCTTTTTCTCAAGATCCGCTTCTTTACTCTCTTCCGCTTCCGGCTCATCTTCATTCTTGAATCGGTCTTCGATATCCTTGGGCAACTCTAGTCCGACTCTTCGGGCGGTCAGCCTGACACGTTCATGAACCTCCATTGTCGCTGTAGGGTTGTATTTATCTAAAAGCATCTAAATTATTAGAAAATGTTTATACGTTTTCTCCTCAAAGGATACACACCTGATATGTTCTCTGACTTCTCAAATACGTCAATATCTCGCCTGCGTCGCGTTCCTTCCTCTTGGCCACTTGTTCCGCTGTAGCACCTCCAAACTGTTCTTTCAGTGTATTCTTGAGCATATCATGGACCCGATCAAGTTCCACAGTCGCCGGCTTTGCGCTCACGTCTGCGTCGTGAGCGCCAGTTGGCGGTGGTGCCAACATATCTGTCGTCTGCTGCAGTAGCACTTTGGCAGGCGCGGGATGATAAGCTCTGGCAGTTGTCATCCACTCATTGAGTTCCGCCAGTAGATGTTTGTAGACCTTGATAGACATTATGATGTGATGCTGTGAATATGTCAAATGCAATAGTGTAGAGAAAGTGATTAACTATTGAACAAATGCCGATATTCGTGCCTGCCACAAGCCCCGTTGTTTTCCACCTTGCAGACAATGATACCAAAGTACGCCGAACATTAAACCTAGTCGAGCATACATCCAACTCGCAGAACAAACAACAACGACAAAGTGAAGTAAACTACATATTTTTCGACGAGAGAAGTCAGCTACAGGTTGAAGGTAGAAGTTGTTGCTTGTGGTGTTATAGATACAGGCGATTATCAGGCGTGAATTTACACGTTTGCCTACGCGTCTTGCCAACATGAGCACTTCACCGCCAGTCGTGGATCTCGATACAGATGTACTCTCCAATGACGTCTCTCCTGACGTGGTCGCAACTTATGCCACAGCTCCAACTACAAAGACTACGGTCGTGACGACGACGACCACTACAACGACCACGTTCCCGTCACTTGTCTTCAAACGCAAGGACGATACGCGAGATCCTGGTCTGTATCCTTTGGCGAACGAGCCAACGCCAGTGTCGCTACGGAACTTTACCTTTGAAATAGGAGGACAACTCTCGATGTTTAGCGAGTCAGGAGATGCAAGAAAGGCTGTAGTTAAGGTAGGCAGATATTGATATCAAGTGAGGTATACGGCTAATCGTGTTTAGCTAGAGGAGTTGCTGCGCAAGAACGATAGGCGCAAAAGACCTATTTCCCCCGTGTTTCCTGAAAATGATCTTATTGAGGTTGCGGAGAGTGATCGTCGGAAACGACAAATGACCAGTCCTGAAAAAGAGTTAGATGGGGAAGAAGTCATCTTACCGTCGCCTTCGTTGTCTCCCGTTAGCGGCGCGCTGAGGGCGAATGACTACTTTACAACCACAAAAGTCACCGAGACTCCAATTGAAGTTCCAAACTCACTGATGCAACTTCCAGCAATGGTCGAGACGTTTGACTCGCTACCTCCAAATGTGCAGAAATACATGCTATACCAGCTACTAAAAAGATGCGACCGTCAGACATTGTCGGTTGTGGTCACGAACTTATTGCCAGCACTGCGATGTGATTTCTTGGCGAAGTTGCCGCTTGAGTTGTCGATTAATATTATTCAGTATCTTGATTTTAAATCGCTTTGTCGTGCTTCACAAGTATCTAAAATGTGGAAAGAAGTGATCGACAAATCAGAAATCACATGGAGGCATCTGCTGGTTAATGATGGATTTGGTGTAGCCGAGAGCGAAATAAATGAGGCTATTCAGCAAAAGTGGGGAATGACTGGGTGGCCAGAGAGAGTCCGAAATGATGACATGCGATCACCGCTTGCGTCACCATATAATAATGTTTACAAAGCCATATATAGACGACAACATGTCATCAATCAGAACTGGATGTCGCCAAACTCAACACCAAGGCGACTTTCATTCCCATGTCGTGGACGAAATGTTGTTACATGTTTGCAATTTGATTCGGAGAAGATTATTACTGGCTCAGATGATTTATATATAAATGTTTACGATACTACAGACGGACATTTGCGATCACGACTTGATGGCGGCGGCGTATGGGCTTTGGAGTATGTGGGGAACACTTTGGTCTCAGGCTCAACAGATCGTACAGTGCGAATTTGGGACATTGAAAAGGGAGAATGTACACACATTTTCTACGGACATACTTCTACAGTACGATGCTTGCAGATTTTAATGCCTGTGCAGATTGGTACTACACCTGAAGGCGCGCCTATCATGGCTCCCAATGAACCGTTGGTTGTTACTGGTTCGCGAGATTCGACTTTGCGTATATGGAAGCTACCACCAGAGGGAAGCCCAAAGCAGTTATCTTCCCCCGGAGAAGACGAGAATCCATATTTCGTGAGAATATTGGAAGGACATACACATTCAGTCCGTTCAGTTTCGGGACACGGTGATACGTTAGTTTCAGGTTCATATGATACATATGTACGGGTTTGGAAGATTTCGACCGGAGAATGTCTCCACAGACTGAGTGGTCACGGATCGAAAGTATATTCCGTTGTTTTAGATCATAAACGTGGACGGTGTATTTCGGGTTCAATGGATTGGATGGTCAAAATTTGGAGTCTTGATTCTGGGACGTGTTTATATACTTTGGAAGGGCATACATCGTTGGTTGGTTTGCTTGATTTAAGTCATAGTGCACTAGTTTCTGCAGCTGCTGACTCTACACTTCGTATCTGGGACCCCGAGACAGGTGACTTCATACACAAATTAGAAGGCCACGCGGGAGCAATTACATGTTTTCAGCACGATGACTACAAGGTGTTGTCTGGGTCAGACAGTACTTTGAAGATTTGGAATGTCAAGACAGGCAAGGTAGTTAAGGATTTACTTAGTGATTTGAATAGGGTATGGCAAGTTAAATTTGATGACAGACGATGTGTGGCTGCTATTCAGCGCGGTACAGAGGCGTATATAGAGGTGTTGGATTTTGAGTATGATCCAAGTCAAACTCAAACGACGTAAATATATAGTCATGTTGTGTATTTTTTACATATGTAACAAAAATATACTTATAAAGCTAAAACCTCGTTTATAAACGGATTAGCGTCCATTTGGTCCTTGTATTGATTTATCACCTCTTTAAAATTATCCAGTAACTCCTGCTTCGTATTACAATTTGACTCCTGCACTTTTTGTCGCCACGTCTTGAGCACATTCTTAAGTACTTGTTCACCCTCTTCAATTTCCGATTTAGAACACTTTGTAACCCTTTCGTCGTTATTCAGGTGCTCGAGTTCGTCGGCTTTACGTTTTGCCATATTGATAACCTTTTGCGGGAACTTGACCAGTTCGGCGACATGGATACCGAAAGATTGATCGGATACACCCGGTTCAACTTTGTAGAGTAATGTGATTCCATCGGTATGGTGTGCGACAACGTGTAAGTTTATGACCTGTGAATAAAGCTCGGACAAGGCTGTGAGTTCGTGGAAGTGTGTAGCAAATAGTGCAAAGCATTTCACTTTAGTAACAATGTGCTGAGATATAGCCCATGCGAGACCAAAACCATCATATGTCGATGTGCCTCTTCCGAGTTCATCGATAATGATCAATGACTCTGAAGTAGCTGATTTGAGAATCGACGACGTCTCGAGCATCTCAGCCATGAATGTAGATACGCCTTTAAGCTGCGAATCACCAGCGCCAACACGAGCAAGAATGCAATCGAAAATAGTAAGTTCAGCTTCGTCGCATGGAACAAAGCACCCAATTTGGGCTAGAAGGGCAATTACACCGATTTGCCTGATGTATGTTGACTTTCCACCCATATTTGGACCAGTAATAATAGCAAACTCAGATGATCCACGGACTAGCGAAACGTCGTTAGGAATAAATGACATATCATCTTGTGCTTCCATGCATGGATGTCTAGCAGCTTTCAAGATCGTGGAGCCGGTTCCGCGAGTGTGCATCTTTGGACGGACGTATGGCGATGGAGCACACGCCGAGACATGAGCAAAAGATACAATGACATCGAGATGTGCTAATAATGTGCCAAGTTTCTCTAGAACAAGCGTGTATGTAGCGGCAACAGCAACTACTTCCTTGACAAGACCACTTTGAAGTTTAGCGTATGCGGAAGTGAGCTCGTTGAAATCATTTGCATATTCACGTAGTCGAGAGGTAGTGAAAAGCATTCCAGTTTTCTGTGTAGTCAACTCAATGAAACCTGATTTGCTGCGGATACAACTGGCGTCCTAAAGAGTTAGCAAAGTTGAACGTTAATATCTTTATATGTGTTTCTTACATTTCTGGTCACACGGAATACCCATCCATGTACTTGATTTTCCTCCAGCTTAAGCTTCTTTTCAGGATCCATATTGAGAACATCACCCACGCGTTCGTGTTCGTCTTTCATGGATTCCCTCAATGCGTCAAGTTGCATCCGAACATGCTGAAGACCTTCGTCAAATTCTGGCTTGATGACAAATTCATGGTTGTCTAATGCTTTGAGATCGACCGTTGTCTCGACTAGTTCAATAAACTTGGCAAGTCCTGTATCGTAGTCTTTAAATTTAGACACATATACCTTTTCAACCGTTTCGTTAACGTCGGTGAGCGAATGAATAAAATCCGGAATTCGGATAACAGTCTGATAAACTCTCACGACATCCTCCAAATTCGCGCCTTTCTGAAACTTCTTAGAAACTCTGTTCATATCAGAAATAGAGCGAAGTAAATCATCACGCATAGTCTGGCGTAAACCCTCATCCTCCACAAAAGTTTCCACGAGGGTGTGTCGCTGGACAATCTCATCATAGTCCACCAATGGCTGCTTGAGCCATTGTCCAAGTAACCTTGCACCAGCACTGCTCTTGCAATGGTTCAGAAGACCAACCAAACTCATTGTCTTTGCACCATCTCGAGGTCCAGGCATTAAGTTTAGTGCACGTACTGCAGCAGAGTCGAGCTTCATGTATTGTGACAAGTCGTGCTGGTAGAGCGAGTATTTTCCGAGATTAGTCGAGTCAGATAAAAGCGCCAAGTATTTGATCAAACACGAGGCGGCAGACATGGCCACTTCCAAACCAGCCGGTAAAAAAGCCTGCTCATTGTCAAGCAAACGCGGCAAATCAGTCTCAATGTCGCGTGAATTGAAATCGGACGAATTTACATCTGTAATAGTAATTCCAACACGATCAGCAATACCGCGGACCTTATTCAAATCAAAGTCCTTGCTGTCACCCCTGAGTAAGATTTCCTTAATCCCCAGCTGGATAAGCAATGCCTCGAAATTCGAAAACAGGTCATTATCAACAAACTCCGACACACCCAACTCACGAGCTGAAGCATCCACAAAACATACTCCAACCACTTTCTGGCCGTCTTTATTAGCCACCTTGGCTGCAAGTACCACTGGGCTCCCGTCAAGTTCCCCCAGCAAATCTTCAACCTCTTGAAGGTTGCCGGGCGACGCGTTGCGAGTCAATTCCCACGACGATCCCTTGCCGGAATACACTTCGACTTTCCATCCGCGCACCACCAATGCGTCTTTAAGAAAATTGCCAAACACAACAGTGCTCATTGTGCAGTATGGAGTGTTGTCCTTGCCGATTGCCTTGAGTGCGGTACTGGTACGGAACACTGCCTCTGCTACTAGCGACGCGTCATTTCCCAGCGTAGCAAAGTACTCTCCACGATCAAACACACGAACAGTCCCTTCAACAGGAAGTAGCGCCTTATAAAAGGCAAAAAGCCTGTCTTCTTCTCTATCGACTGGCGGCATTTTGATTGCTGATATTCGTATAATGGTGTGCAATTGTTGAGAACGCCGTCGCGTAGCTCGCGTCAAGTTGATTTCCGTCGCGAAAGCACCGCGTAAACGTGCCCTAACCCGTGACTTGTGATGATAGTTTGGGAGTTTAGACGCTCGCTGACGATGCATAGCTTAGATCTCACAAGTCTACCGGTTGATATTGTTGACATTTGATACAATGACGCAGCAGATAACGACATATTTGCTGTCAACAACGGCTGCGGCGCCGCCGTCGTATGAGATTTTGTCAGATTTAATCCGGAAGTCGTCCTACTACAGTCTCGAAGAGCTATGGCCTGGAATCATCCATGTTCTTCCGTTCGCTTCGACCAAAATAGTGGATCTGCTTGTGGACGACATTGTTGCGCCGTTGATTCACCTTGGAGACGTTAAATGGTCTGATGTATCATTTATTGGTGAAGATATGTTGCTGGAAACAGTCGCTGCTGACACGAATGACAAGGTCCGGCAGGTGGCGGTTGAGCTACTTGGGCTGTATGATTTCAGCAAACCCGAGTATGAAACTGCACAGCTCGTCAAAAACGTTGTTGGTTTGCTAGGTGTGGAAAGGATCAGTGAAGGCGTGGTTACCAGACTTGAGAAAGCGATCGGTCAGTATTTGGAAGATAATATTGCATGTACTGCTGTCATTAGAGAAATGGAAAGGTTAAGAGGACCTTCGATTATAGTGACATCGCGAATTCAGGCGATTACAAGGATAATAATTGAAAAATATGGTATCCAAAGGGTACCTATCTCGCTTTTGCTTTATGAATTGGACGAAGACATGCTTGGTACATTAACGACAATAGATTTCTACGAGAGCCTGCATTTACTAAACTTACCGCCTTTATATTACAGCATTGTGGAGCCGATTTATGACAAGATGGTGTTAATCTTTCATTCGTCTATCATGAGCGACCGGAAGGCAGTAGCGAGACCAATTGGACAATTATCGATAGTGTGTTTAGAATTATTCGCCAAACTTGACGACAAATACCGATTTGCAAGGCGCTTGGAGATACGAGATGAAGGAGATAGAATGATGCTAGCATATATTGATGGAGATTACCTAGCGGAGATAGCACCAGAGATTATTCGAACGCTCCCTATTGCAGCAAGCATGATGCCAATCTTACAGAATTTTTGTATAACGCCCAAGTCAATTGATTTGCTACGACTTGATTTACTGATAAAGTTGCCAGTACCGAATATACTCGAGCTTGCACTGGTTCTATCAGACTCCAAACATGGAGCAACGACATTATCTACACTACCTGGTGTCATGGAAGTAATCTTACAACGTCGGAGAGGATACGAACTGACTAGACTTCGAGGTGACATTATCGAACAACTAGCAGATTGGGGAGATGCACTTGGGCCTTGGGCAAAAATGATCGAAGAGGAAAGAAGGGCAGGAGTATGGGCACAAAATACAGATGTGCAGGTGGACCTAATGGATCAGATCATGTGATTCTAATAGTCAAATTGTATTTTTTTATCTGAATTATATTCTTTCTGCAAGCCATACAGCACCGCGGCATCCAGCTTTAATAGTCTCGGTCAACAGCATATACGGCCGCGCTTTCTCCGCGTCGTTGTCCAACGCAGTATCCAAATGCTCCAATTCATCGTCCCTGAATTGGCTTACTGTTGCCGCTAGTTCTTTTAGTTCCTGCGAATCTGAATCTTTGAGAATATTAACAAGTTCCCGTAATTGTGCATTGTAATGGCCTCCAATAACCGTCTCAACCGCGACCGTACATGCCATAGCTGCTTCTTTGCCTAGCAACGCAGTTCCCGCACCGAGTCCAAGAGCTGCAACTTTCCAGATAGGTGTCAACAATGACGGTCTCACACGGTGCTCATGCTGAAGTTTGTCGAATGTATTGTGATGATGAATTTCTTGTTCCCACATGTGATGGATCAAAGGGGCGATTCCGGGATTGGTCCGCTTGAAAACTGCGTGCTGTCCTTTGTAGATCAAATCTGCACCAAGCTCGCCAGCCTGATCGACTCGTATTAATCGTGACAAAAACTCGCGTGCTTCAGGCGATAATGGAGGAAGTTTGTCGATATCGATATTCTTGATGGGGAATTGGCGCACGGAAGACGATGTCGCGAACGATCTTGTGCATAGACCAGCAGCGAGAGCCATAGATCTAGCACTTGATCTTGCTGCACTTAGTGTATTTGGCCACATCTTGATTGTGACTGGTCCGATAAGATATATGCAATTATCGATATTGTTGCATTCTCGTGTGATGCTCGTCATCTACAATTCCACCCTACCCTCGATCCCTGGCCCGGCTAGTCCACGCGTTTTTACGCGTCGACATCGCGATTTTAAAAGCAAGGAAAAACCTCGAAGAATACTAGACAATCCCAGTGGCATCTTGTCAGCACGATGGCAGATATTCAATATCACGCCTACTCTTTGCTATTAGGCACGTCGTTCAATTTGTACGGGAGCACGCCGCTGATCGGCCGACGAATGACTGTCCACGACACCGAATCGTATCTCACCAGTTTACGTCGACGAATGGCTCCGTATGCACATGAAGGAGAATGGAACTGGTTTGAAAATATTCCCGTGGGCAACTCGATTGTAGATATTCACGAAGTCAGCTTTGGAGAAGCGAAATTCAGAGTCATGGTGAGCGGGCGCAAGTTACTGTCGATGATCCGTGCGCCAAAAGTGCTTGCGAATGTATTCTGCGTCTGGATTGAATCGTATTTTGATGTTATTGTGCGGCCGCTCAAAGTACCATCACAAGTTTTGGTGAAGTTCGTGGACGAATTTGTGGCAACACACGAGTCAGCGTTGGAAATGGAATTTACACCGAACGACAAGCTACGACGGATCACGCTCGCGTTCGAAGCCGAAGATATGCGCAGATTTGGAGACTTGGCACATCATAAAAAACAATCATTTTCAGAAGTTTTTTTTGAACATTTGCGGGCGACAACAGGGATTAAGTTCTTGGAGATTGGACTCACAAGATTCTCGTGTGCGTGTGGGGTGTACAACAGTCAAGGCCGAGTCAAGATGCTTGCAAATGAAGAGGACTTTGGGATGGTATTGAGCTGGCTAAATGAACTTGTCCGAATTGAGATATGACAAGTGAACAGACAAAAGTGTATTTGTATTATATCAGTAGCTATCAAATCGATGGCATGCTGTGGGGAAGGGGGGAACCTGTAATATTGCAAGGGTTTTGTTTTATGCGGCTTTACTAAATTTCTCGCAACAAAGGTCAAGATTCGAATTTATTTCTCCGCGACGATCAACAATCGGCAATTACAATGAGTTTGGAATTATCTCAGCCTGCTGCGGACTTTCACGTCCATGTTCGCGATGGCGACATGATGAAGTTGGTCGTGCCGACGATCAAGGAAGGTGGTGTGTCGTTGGCATATATCATGGTAAGTTCCAAATGCTCGGAAGCGTGGACGAAGTTAATGATATAGCCCAATTTAGTGCCACCACTTACAAAAGTCGAGGATGTATTAGCATACAAGTCACGCATGGAGGCAGTTGACAGCGTAGTCTCGTTTGCGACTACACTTTACTTATCGCCCGCGATCACCCCAGACATAATCCGGGAAGCCGCGAAAGCTGGAATCTCAGGCGTAAAGGTGTATCCTGCTGGAGTCACTACAAATTCAGATCACGGAGTTAGCTCATATGCGCCATTTTACCCGACATTTGCCGCTATGGAGGAAGTTGATATGGTGTTGAACCTTCATGGAGAGTGTCCGTCCACTGGACATATCCATGTACTCAACGCCGAGGAGGAGTTCCTTCCTACGCTCAAGGACATTCATTCAAAGTTCCCGAAACTGAGAATTGTGTTGGAACATTGCACTTCCGCTGCTGCTGTTGCAGCTGTCAAATCATGCGGACCAACAGTCGCAGCGACAATTACCGCCCACCATTTGTTTCTTACGATCGACCAGGTTACCGGCAACGCACACAACTTCTGCAAGCCAGTGGCAAAGTTTCCTACCGATAGAGCTGCTCTTGTTGAGGCAGCTACCTCGGGCGATCCTAAATTCTTCTTTGGATCAGACTCAGCTCCCCACCCGATCACAAGCAAGGAAAAGGGAAAAGGTGCTGCCGCGGGAGTTTACACTCAATCACACGCATTAGCTTATCTTGCTGAAGCATTTGAGAACGTTGGAAAGCTTGACAAGCTAGAAGCATTTGCGTGCGAGTTTGGTCGAAAGTTCTACAAGATCCAAGACGAACCAAAGTTCAAGGTGAGCTTGAAGAAGGAAGATAATACCGTGCCGGATAAAATTGGTGAAGGAAATGATGCTGTTGTACCATTCAAGGCTGGTGAAACACTCAAATGGAAGGTCATTGTAGAATAATCGCATATTATGAATACAAGAATAAAGTTAGTGATGTTATAACGTGAGTGATTAGATGTCCTGTGGACGCGTCGCGGTTTCGTTTTGCTTCAAAGCCGGTCAAAAGCCAATTGATTTAATTGTGCATATAATATAAAAAAAATTGATGTTATTATGATGTTTTGGTGCTGTTATTAATGGTTTTTGGTTCGGAAAGCTGCTTCTGCTCACCCGGGCTGCCCAATGGATGTCGTTACGATCAGATTAGATAATCCCGACATTCAGTCACGTGCAAGTGGCCGGTCCCAGTTTTTTATCGTCTCAAGCCAAGCTAAAAAAAAAAAAGAGGAACCCATAATGCGATTGGAAAAGGACATGAACGACAAATTGCAAACGATAAAATGTCACATGTGGTAATTGTATATTTCTCAGAAACTGGTACAGCTCATTCATTGGCTGATAAGTTACGGAGGACGTTGTTGCGGTTACGATTTAAAGCGGTCGTACTTGACGCGTCAGATGTTACGAGTGTGTGTGGAGGATTATTTAATCCACCAGTACCAGGACAGCAGAAACCGATATATATCTTTATTTGCGCTACAACAGGAAATGGAGAAGTTCCAAGGCATGCAAGGAAAGTATGGCGACAGATGTTACGCAAGAAACTAGGTCCTACTGCTTGTTCGGGTACACTGTTCTCGAGTTTTGGGCTTGGAGATAGTGCGTATGCGAGATTCAACTTTACTGGTAAGAAGGTACACAAACGATTATTACAACTTGGAGCCATTGAGCTATGTGGAAGAGGTGAGGGTGATGAGACGAGTGATATTGGAATTGAAGGTGCATATGCTGCGTGGGAACGTGTGGTTGTGGACGCATTGATACAGAGGTTCCCGTTGCCACTTGGTATCCATCCGATTCCACAGTACCAGGTTTTGGAACCAGAGTATCCTATTAAGGTACTTCCGGGACCTGTCACAAGAACACCGGGTCAAATTGAATCAAGGGTTACCGACGACGTAAAAATTGGAAGAGTGGTCAAGAATCAAAGAGTCACGCCACAAGATCATTTTCAAGATGTACGAGATTTTGTCGTCGAAGGAACCGGGCTACCTGATATTGTACCCGGTGCTACAGTATTGTTGTTCCCTTCAAATGATCCCGAATCAGTACAAGCATTAATTTCATCGCAGGGATGGGATGATGTTGCAGATAACCCGATCTCAGTTCCCAGGGCGGTACTCAGCTGGGCTACCACGACCCCGTTAACACTGCGAACGCTTATCACCAATCATCTTGATATCACCGGAATTCCACGGGCAACATTTTTTGATGTATTGAGTTATTTTTCATCAACCGAGCAGCAACGAGAGAAATTAGAAGAATTTGGCGACGCTACAAATCCAGAATTTACGCAGGACAGATATGATTACGCAGATCGACCTCGACGATCTGCACTTGAGTGTCTTTTAGAATTTGATAGTGTTCGTGTGCCGGTGGAATATCTGCTTGAAGTATTTCCAGCGCTTGTACCACGACAATTCTCGATTGCTGGTGTGCAAGAGAATAATGTCGAGTTATTAATTGCGATTGTAAAATACAGAACGGTGCTACGAAGAATTCGACAAGGTGTATGTACAAAATTCATCTCTACACTCAAACCAGGCGACAAAATCCTTTATCAAATCCAACCTCCACAAACACCGCCACCGCCAGACGGTGCACCGGTAGTGCTGATCGGTCCTGGAACTGGTGTTGCGCCACTACGATTTTTGATAGAAACACGACAACAAGGTGAAAGTGTATTGGTATTTGGGAATCGACATTTCGATGCAGATTTTTTTTATAAAGATCAATGGGATGAATTCCCAGAAGTCGAATCGGATATTTATGAACGATGTGGAAGTAATGTACATATTTTTGCAACTTTCTCAAGGGACGATAAATTTCCCGTTAATTACGTTCAACATGTTCTCGCTCTTCCTCGGGTGGCGGAGATTATTAAAGAAATGATTTTAGCTGGTGCATATGTGTGGGTGTGTGGTTCAAAAGGAAAGATGCCCAGAGCTGTAAGAGCATGTTTGGAAACCGTGGTTGGGACTGAGGTTGTACAGGGGATGGATAAGCATGGACGGTACTTAGAAGAAACGTGGTAACTAGCATTTGCATTTGGTAGAATATTAATACAACTTTCTTTTCCTTACGAATAACTTATTTTATACTAATGGAATATCGCATCTTGTAATTGCAATCAATGACTTATTCAGTGCTTTGGGAATTGGTGTAATTTCAGGTACAGTAAAACTTGTGTCTGCGATGATTGGTACTGGATCGTCAAGCGGTCCGACAATAAATTGTAAGATCTGGTCGGTGGTATCCATGATACTTGTCAATGATGACAAAAACGAAGATATAAACGTGAAATTTGTAACTGGCATCACCGTCTTATCTCCATTGAGCTCATGAGACTGCGAAGCAGAAATTTGGCGATGGTCTTGCGATTCTGGATACTGAATCGATACTTCACTCTCAGGTGTAACCGGGTCAGCAATTGGCGAAAAATACTCAACTAAAATTTCACTTTCAACAGACACACTCACACCACCTCCACTGCTCTCACTCTTACCATCATCACTCTCTTTTGACTCGACTTCGCGTTCATCGATCTTAATCTCGATAGGTTCCGGTGTATCGACCCGAAGTCGATCTAAAATCTCACCAAGTTCATACCGTTTGCGTAAGGAGTTTTTTGTATTTGGCATCGCATTAAACCCATCATTCGTCCGATTTGCAAATGCACACCTAGTATTACTCTTGACAGTTTCTGGTGATACTTGCGGGCCCTGAGGAGGGGGGACAAACTGTGGTATTGACGGTCGATTATTGATTACCGATGATGGGACAAAAGTATACTCTTCTTCACTTTTAGAAACAGTAGCCTTATGTTTAATCCGAATTGTAAACGTATTTTTGATCCTTTTAAAAATAGTATTCTTTTCTTCACCATCATCGGGTTTGTTTCTCTTTTATGATTTAGCAAAATTCACTGTGAAACCTCCCGCTCCCCTCCGGGGTCGATCTACTCACCAATGTAAACCACTTTTTCGACTTAATGGTATCATTTTTATCTCGTTTTTTAAGCAATAGAGATTTAAGTTTTCCCATTTTGAGCTGGTATTGAAGGTATTGTAGATATGTTGTGGTACCTTACTAAGGTGAATGAGACTAGAGCGTGACGAGTTGGGAGTTGCTATTTAAGCCGGGGGCTGATGTCCACAACAAGTAAAAATCACGGCTAAAAAGATTGATTTAATACAGTTATAGATAGCAATAATTCTATCTACAGAATACCCTCATAAACCTAGTTCTATTTGCTTGCTTACATATTGAATACGTCCGAAAACCCTTCCCATTCACCATTTTGATACCCGTATTGATATGGTTGTCGAGTGTTACTATTACTATAACTTCGCTGTACACTAGCCATAGGCGGTGCCGGTGACTCTTGCAATGAATGTGCTCTAAAAAGTGTAGAGGAGCGTGAATAACTATATTGTGGACTCTGAGTAAAAATTGTAAATCCAGTGCGTCTGAAGTTTGCAAGGTTTACAAAATGTTCGATATCGAACATAAAGTTATCTCCGGATGCAGCTGTCGCTTCAAATAGTGCACCTGTAGATGACGGGATCGGCGACGGTGTAGGCGGCTCGGATATATCTTGTTTTGCTGTATCGTCAAATAAGGTCACGACTTTAGGTCCGATTATAGTTGCTATTTCGTCTTTGTCGCCGTCCTGGTGATATTCTCTGCAGATATACAATCCGGGAACAAGATGAGCTGGCATCCCTCTACGAATACACTCGTCAAACCAATCTGCAGTCTGATGCATCCGTTTTAACGAGCATTGTGATCCGTTTATCTCGAAAATGCGTTTCCCAATTTTGGGCAGAACTGATGTAGTGGTTGGTTTTGAAGTTTCAAAAACTTCAGTCCAGTATTGCGCCGGCGTATCGCTTGTTCGGGCGTAGTTGTCAATGCGGTATTTGAACCGTGATAAGTCGTCATAGATTACACTCCGTTCTGTTTGGAGTACAGGGTTGAGAAAAGTTGATAACTGGGCGCCGAGTTCGCGCACCACAATTGTTCGTTGTTCGGGTGCTTTCGTAAGGACCTCATATGTGGCCATAATCGGGTGTAAATAAGATGCGAGCGTGATCAACGATGCAGATCTTGATTGCGACTGTGGTCGAAGTTGCTGATTATACCGTTTATTCACACTTGAAATCAACAAACTCCTGATATCAGGCGCGATATATAATGCAGGCGAGGCGGCTGTGAGTAAGTCCCGGTAATATAAACAAACTGCCGCCCAGGAGATTAGTATGTCGGCTACATTTGCAGATGGTGTGCGGAGACGTAAGATTACTTCTGAGATCGGCATCAACAGCGTTATGAGTAAGTCAAGCTTTGAGGTGAACTCGCGATGGACCCATGAATCAGGTGATAATACTTCATATACTGGCGAGTCTACCAATTAAGCAAATTTTATAAAACCAAAGTTTTTCTGATAGCCTACCTTTTATGGTAATAATATCCTTCATCAAACTAGGCAGCATTTGTTTAATTTGAACTGCGCTGTCGTATACAGTATCCGGCTGAGTTGAACTGAACATCTGCAATCCGGCAGAAGCGGCAAATTGGGTACACAATAGCTGCATAGTCTGGATCGTATTCTCAACACTTGGATGTTGACATATATCTGCTGCTACCAAACATAGAAAAGCATCAGGTTGGTCGAATGGTGTGATATGAGGTAATCTTTGAGCGATCTTGATCCTCACGGCGGTATGCAACGGCGTAGGTGGTCCTACTATCGCAATGAACTTTGCAGTTCCGCTAGCTGTGTTATCAAGTGACGAGATGACAATATCCACCAGTTGGTCTTGGGTTGGGATGCCGTCTGTTTCGGTCGTAGATATACACACAGTCTTGCCGGATTTGGTGGTCGCGTAAACTGGGATATACACCGGTCCTAGCGCTGAACATAAAACGTCAAACGACAGTGTGAACGGCCCATCAAACTTTGACGACCCCACAAATTGTCGTAAATTAGTCGTGACAGAGTCAATTTCGTTAGGCAGTAGCAACGACACTAGCGTTCGTTGCGATGGTACTACGTAACTCGGGTACGCATTCTGTAGCAGCTTTCGAAACGGTTTGGTAGTAATTGTAGACGGTGGCAAAGCCGAAGATATGATTGTATCAATCAGTAACCGTTCGACTGTCTTTGCGTCAAATCTCTCGAGCTTTGGTCGCTTTGAGTCGTGATCATTATGCTTTGTCGCGATTTCACTAGCCACTTTAGCCCGCAAATCAGCTGGAATCAATTTACAGTCAAGCCCATGCTTTTTGACGCGATATGGATTATAATGCGCCCAAGTAGCATCACAAAAATTGCATTTATACAGTGCTGGACCATCACATCGCTTGACTTCGTGCGCAATCGCATCCGCAACCGAGTCTCGTGGCCGTCCAGCCTTGCGTTTCGTGGGGGGCGGTGGTGTGGTTACCGCTGCCGGAGGAAAAGGAGGAGGAGGTGGTGGTGGTGGAAGTTTGTATGCAGTCTGAAGTGGTATCGATGAAGAATAAAAAGATGATTGAACTGGTGGCAGGATCGGTAGTCTAGGCGGATTCGTGAACAGTCTTTCAGTCGAACCAGCAGGACCCTGTGAGTGGTCCATAACTGCAGTGCGCGTAAGATTGGATTCGAGTAGTTAGTGACCCGCTGTTAGCCGACAGTACAATACCAGCACCACCACCGGCCAAAGCCAACTACTTATTGCATTTGCAGCAGCTTTCTTGTCCGTAGAGGTCAATGAAATACAAATTGGATCAAATCAGATCAAGCAAGCAGCAGCAGCAGCACGCTGCTGGTGGTGGTGGTGGTGGTGGTGGTGGTAGTCTCGGGGGGTCGGCAATCGACGCGCAAAGTGGCGTGTTGTTTGTTCCCAGCTTTTGGCAGTCGTCGTCGATGCGGGCGCCGGAACCAGCAGCAGCTTCCAAGACCGACTCTCGATCCAAGGACCGAGTACTAAAGAAAAAAAACCAAAAAAAGATGTCAAACTGAAAAACACGCTTGTGGGCCTTCAGTTGGAGCGGCTGTCGTCGCCGGAAGCACATAATATTCGCTTCTCAGTTGTTTACACTTCTCAACCGCTACGCAATCGTTACCGCTTTATAAACCCACGATAACCATATTATTTACAACATCCGCACCACTCAGCTCACACCATGACGCCTTGCTCAGTCAATTGACCTTTCTGCCTCGAGAATGTATGCATGTATCTATGTATGAATGTGGTTGTGTGAGTCGCTCGAGCAGCATCATCGCAAAGTCAGACCACTTCGGACACCGTTTAAAAAAAAAAAGAAAAAAGCAATTGTTGCCCGAGCCGTGGAGTGCGCGGCGTGCGGCATGCGGCGTTTAGGGGTTGTTCTGCTAAGTTCTGCTAACACTGTATCGTGCATATCGCGGGCATTATGGTACAAAGTTTAGTAGGCGTACGAGTTGGTGTGCGCGGCGCCAGGACTGGCTTGGGTGAAGTCATTCTCACGTTCTCGTCAGGGTGGGCACTGGGGTGCCGGCAGTATGAGGGCGGTAGGGTGCCGGCGGCTACTTTTGAGAGAGCGGCAGTTCTTGTTGCCGATGAGATGCCAGTTGGACTTGGATCTTGATATAACATCCCCACTTCTCAAAGCAGAAATGACACCATTACATCTAGCGCCATGCACAAAATACACTCCCACAATACCATCATCTACCGATAACTTAACGACAGTGTTTGGATTGACTGGATTATCATCAAGCGTCGCCAGGACTGATCCAATCACTGGAGCAAAACGGAAACTTAGAAAGAGTTATAAAGGTCATATTGCTGATTTACCTGGTAAGTCATGTTATATCCAAAGGGTATAAGGAAGTTATTGATGGACGATTATTTTTAGGCAAGAATGAAATTCCGACTGATCATTTTTTACTGAAGCTTATATACGATCAAGAACCCCAGTTAGTCAATGTAAATAATCCAATCGACCAGGGATTACTCGATAAAGTGTTTACAATGGATAAGACTCCAGATACTGGAGTTTTAGGATTTGATTCGTCTGTACTTGGGATCGTACCACTGGCGACTGTGATGGCGTCACGTAAATTCGATCCGGTCGGAGAATCTTCTGCTGGTGAAGACCGAGCTAAACGTGGCAAGAATAAACGGAAAGGTACTGCTACTACTGGTAGTGACGTTGGTATATCTACAGATGGAGGAACTCGTAAACGAAAGAAACGAAAATAATAATAATAAAAATGAAAAGTCTATTCTATCCTACCAGCTAAAAATCTTATTAATGCAGCACCTACTAAAGCACCGTCATCGTTCAACCTGGCTTGCTTCAACATTGACTGATCAGAAATACTTTTTTTGCGTAATAGATTATCAACCATTGCTTCAACCACATCAGCGTTAAATTCAGGATGTGCTTGAAATGTTAATAGCTTGTGTGGTTGATACATTCCTTGAACTTGACTCTTCATCGACTGTGCAAATACCTGTACATTCTCTGGTACAATCGTAACATGATCACGATGCATTTCCTGCATTTTTAAACTTCCATCAGTATACTGTTTACCAAATATCTTCTTAGCTAATTTGTGGTCAACCTCGAGTTCAGTAACGGCAACTTCCCATCCTAATTCGTTTGGTTTAACTTCCCCACCTAACGCACGAGCAATAATCTGGTGTCCAAAACAAACTCCAATGAGTTTCAATCCATGGTCATATGCTTGTCGTAAATAGTCTATCAATGGTGGGATCCAGACAATCGTGTCATCCCATGAATCAGCTCTACTTCCAGTAATCAAAACGCCATCAAACCCGGCTTGCAAATCAGGGAATTCAAGTTTTACAGCATTGAAATCAACCATGTCAACACCCGACACTGCATCTGCGATTTCTTCTGATGCGGTTAATGGATTCGTACTGGCGGTCATGAGCGTGTGGAATAAGTCTCGAAATGTACCGCATACTGTTTCGTAATCTGGGTCAGTGTCCAAAATTGCCAGTTTTAAACGACGACTACCAATTGGTAACGTGCTGGTTGTTGAAAATTCAGGCATTGTCGTAGTTGCTGCACAATATTATATAAATTACTTACTTAGTTAGGTTTACCGATATCGGCGATAGCAGCAGCTCATCAGGTTCAATCTAATCGCGGTAAGCATACAAGGTGTTTGTACTTTAGGGTGCGGGCTTTTAGGGCAATATGTGCCCTAACAAACGCAGTCACGCAGCAGCTTGACTGCATGGTGGGGGTTGGGCCCAGTGCCCACAGAGCGCGCTTGGGACTGGGCAAGTTTGAGGTGTTGAAGATTCACACTCACACAAAAGGTGCTGTTTGGAAGATACCATACCCGATCACTTCAAATCTATTTCAGATACATATAGATCAAGTACGTTTTATTTGACAGACATACACTTCACTCGCAATTAGTGTCGTTTGTTTGCTTTTTTTGGAACTGCAGTATTGACGAAGTTTTAGAATGGTCGCGGCAGCACCACACCCACGTATCGTCAAGAAGAAGACTACCAAATTCAAGAGATGGCAATCAGATGCTTATGCTCGAGTTTCTGAAAGCTGGCGGAAACCAAAGGGTATTGATTCCCGAATTCGCCGTCGTTTCAAGGGAACTTCGGCTATGCCAAAGATTGGTTATGGATCGAATAAGAAGACCAGACATTTGATTCCATCTGGACATAAGGTTTTCCTTGTTCGTAATGTCAACGATGTCGAGATTTTGTTGATGCATAACTTGACTTATGCTGCTGAGATTGCTTCAAACGTGTCTGCTCGTAAGAGAATCGAGATTGTGGAGAAGGCAAAGGCTCTTGGTGTCAAGGTTACAAACCCTGCTGCTAAGTTGTCATTGGAGTAAGCGAAGTTTCAAACAATTAAAAAAAAACTACGGTGGCAGACAAAGAACGAGGATTATTTTAAAATATGGTCTATATGGTAACTTCGTTGTATATGTATATTCAAGAAAAAAAAAATAAGCATATAATTGAACAAACAGCGAAAGGGAAGATTTTACAAAACAAAACAAAACTAAAACCTAAACGAAACCTAGCTAGCCTAAAATTCACTCCGAACAAATTCACAATACAACCCAATCGCTTCCGTTAAAACTAAGCACATATCCCAACCAATTTTTGATTTTGTAATTCCATATCGTAACCAATGCCATCCTACAAAACAAGCTAATGAACCGGACGATGTGGTTGTTGATGATCGTAATGTTTTTAAACGATGGAGTAAATCCAATTCCCGAGTTTTTGTTGCTCGATAATATATCCCTTCATCTGGATCATACGAATTAGTCGATGCTAATTCCCGTTCAACCAAACGAACCCATAATATCAAAAAAACTGCACATTCCCAGCCAACAATCAAATCATCAATACCACCTTCATATGGTTTATCATCCCCAGAGAAAACAACATCATATGCGGTCTCGGCAGCCACGAGTGATAACCCGGTTCGAGTTACTGAATGTGCGGTTAAAGTAATCGCACGAATTATCCCCGGTACATTGTGATACCTCAATGCTTCCTCAATGGTGGTTAAATCCATCGAATATACTTTAGCTCTGGTTAAGGTCCAGGTTGCACATGCGCTTGCATCAGCAGTCGTGATCGCACTAGCACCGGCGGTAGATTGATAATGATGCGCGATTACATTCTGTCTCCATGCTAATAACCCACCATCAAGTTGTTCAGTTTTTGGTTTACAATATAGTACCGAACCAAGCCATGCTTCGACCCCTAATGCAGTAGCAAGTATCCTTTTCCCAAACGGAGAACAAATAACTTGTGTCGGTGTAGGCGCGAAAATTGCGTCAAGTGCATGTTTGAACGTTATTTGTTCACTTTGCGGCTTTGCATTAGGAGTTGCCCAAGTTGCTTCATCACATGGTAACATCAAATCGGCCGGTTCATTATTCGTTATACTTGGAGGAAAATTAAAACACTGAGTAAGTTGTCCGAAGAAAATATATATGGCAAAATATGTTCGCCGTGCAGATTCTTGTGCGATCCATACCCCAAAATCTCCAGATGAAGACACATGTTCGAGTTGTTGTTGTTGTTGTTGTTGATTATGGGCTATACTACTTGCCAAGTTTGCAAGAAAGCTTTTAACCGAGCACGCGTATTCGAGACCGCGTGGGTCTCCAGCCCATGCTGCAAATGTAGCGTTGAGGAGAAGTGCTTGTACGACCCATAACGGTGCTGATTGAGAAGAAAATCCGGTTGAATCATCGATTTTGGCATTAACCATTACCTTTGACGCAACATGTAACCTGCTGGCGAGGTTTTTATCAGCTGATAGCGCGCCTAAAGATAAGAGTGAGATGAGTAATGGTGGAGCGACTGTTGCTGGTGAGAATGTAGGCAGGTGTAAGAACGGGCTACATGGATGATGTGTCGAGATATACGACGACAAATACTGGGATAGTTCTTTATCTTGCGGTAAAGCGACACCGGAGAATAACTTTCCTGATGGATCGAGTGTGATTAACGCTTGTTTAAGTGTGTCGTGAAGCGACGGAGGCGGTGGTGAAGGTGGTTTTTTATCATCAGTCGGTGGCCACGATGATTGCAAGGATGTCATGAGCATTGCTGCAGCCCGAATGTCACTGGTTGAACTCTGTCGACGATTCTGTGGCTTTTCGTCCTTTTCAACTTTTTGTTTTTCGGGTTTGGAAGCTCTTCCTGCTCCAGGTGGTTGCAACTTCCCATGAACTGTTCGCACATGTCGAAGTAATAAATCTCGACGAACAAATGTAGAACAACACTTTTCACATTTAAACGGTCGCTCTTTGGTATCTATCATTAGCATTTACAACAAAACACGGCTTAATTACCTAATCCTGCTTACGAGACCGTTCATGTCTGTTTTTATGTTCACTTCTTGAAAACGCCCTGGCACAAAAGCTGCATTTATATTTCCGTTCAGCACCTGAATTTGTAGTCGAATGGAGTCCACCGGTATTGCCCTTTGGCGGAGGCGGTAATGACCTTGGGATCGTAGTGGTACTGGCTTTTTCTGTGGCAGAGGTAGTGGTATAATTGCTACCATCGATCCCAGTATCACAACTCGAATCTGCTACTGCTGCTGCTGTGGTGGCTGACGATGACTCTATATTCAATAACGACGCAACACTGGACGACTTGTCAGGCACCTGTGCCGACGGCGAAGTAATTGCGACAGACTGCATAATCAGGATATCCAACTTGGTGAGAATAGAAATTACAATAAGAGATGGTCCAACAATAACAACAATTACAATGCGATCTAACCAACAACTACACAAGGTCCGTGTCCGTCTTTTCCAAAAAAAAAAAAAAAAAAAAAAAAAAAAAATAACAGTGCTGGAAGGTCGTCCGGACCGCACTTGGGTTTAGTCGTTGTGGGCGACCTTCCTGACCCCTCCGCGCTGTGATTATTCCGTGCCAGTTGCGGGGGACCCACAGTACACAATCAATGGGTTATGTGGGTAGGAGAAGGGGGGGGGGGGGAAATTTAGCCAAGGTCTATCTATACCCGACGGGCAGAGGTGGAGTAATGTAGATGACTAAACTCACCAACGGATGATAAGCGGGTATATATGTTATAGATGCAACTATACTATATCGTTTGCTTGGGTTGTCGACACAACGATCCGCAATGAGCGATCAGGTGCCCAAGTGAAAGAGAAGCATCCACAAGCATCATCACCATCACCACATCGATCCCGTAAATGTACGGCATCCAAAATTCACACGTCTGATTCCGTCCACCCGCCGGCTTCCCCGCGCCAGGCCCCCACCCCAATTGTGCGCCCTCCCCGCGCCGAGCAGCGAGGGAGGGGGGCCCGCAGCCGGGTAAATAAACGACGCACATGCCAGCGCGTCCATAAATAGGGCAAGGGTACATACATGTCGCGTCAGAGGCGAAGCCCTCTAACGGGATTCCTATTGCTTAAGCTTAATCTCCATTTATTGTTGGTGCTGGGCCGGAGCCCCAGCCTTTCTAAGATATATTACATTGTTAAGGCTCGCTCTATCCTTTATATACTTATTCTTCTGGACGGGGCCCTAACCCGTCACAATGTACATACTCACTTGGACCGACCGGCCTGGTATCAATCGATCGTCGTTCGCATTCACACCGCACTCGCTAGTTAGTTATCTATGATGCCGCGTGCACACACTCCAAGATCGCTTCTAATTCGATTCGATTCATGTGTCAACTCATATTATATTTAATTTCAGCCATAATAATTATTACCCAACAGATGCTCCCCCTTGAACCACTCCTTCCAAACAACCCTGAACGAAAAGAAAAAAAAAAAAAAGAAAAATAATCAAATCAAATAGCAAAAACAGAAAAAGAGCCATAACGAGCGCCCACGCCCGTGCTGCGGCACCTTCAACCGAGAACTCAATCACGTACGAAATCTTCTTGCCCCAGCCTTCTTCGTATAAACGTGGCTGATCAAATGCTATTCCACAGACATCGCAATGGACGAGGCATGGACGCTCGTTATGGCTCTTGTTCTGCTTTTACCGGGCATTTCGTCTTCTATGCATGCAATCCTCTAGTTCTTCCAGAAGTCAGACAAGTCACCGGCGCCGTTGAAAACCAACAAGTTAGGGGTGTCATCAGGGATGCCAGACAAAACATTGGGAGTAGCATAAGCCAAAATATTAGCCTTGAGCTTGGCTGGGGTCAACTCAGCAGCGGCAAATTCGGATCCCGAAGCCGGCTGGAGCGAAACAAAGTAAGCCAAAAGACCAGCAATGTGAGGCGACGCCATCGAGGTTCCGGAGATGGTGTTGAGGGCGTAAGGTGAGCCGATCCAGGTCGACTGGATGTTCAGACCAGGTCCGAAAACATCAACACACTTGCCGTAGTTGGAGAAGTAAGCACGCTCGTCACCGAGGGTAGAAGCACCAACAGTGATGGCCTTCTCGGCAGAAGCGGGAGAGTAAGAGCAAGCATCGGCGTTGTCGTTACCGGCAGCGACAGCAAAGTGCATGCCAGTGTCAACAGCAGCGTTCACGGCCATGTCAAGAGCGGGCGACTTGCCACCACCGAGCGACATATTGGCAACAGAGCCCTTGAATCCCTTCTTGCCAGCCTTAGACTCAGCAATATGGGACTCGGCAGCGAACTCAACACCCTTGATAACGTCAGACATGGTGCCAGATCCGTTCGACTTGAGGACCTTGACAGCAACAACGTGAGCCTTCTTAGCAACACCGTACTTGGCACCAGCAACAGTACCAGAGCAGTGGGTACCGTGGCCGTTTCCGTCCTGGTCAACATCGCCAGATGGGATGGTCTTGCCCCACAAGGCACGGCCCTCAAAGTCAACGTGGTCAACATTGATACCAGTGTCAATAACGTAAGCAGTAACACCCTCGCCACCCTCAGCAGAGTAAATGTACTTGTTGAATGTGCCAAAGTTAAGAGCATCACGGTGAGAGACACGAGCAAGACCCCAAGGAGCGTTCTTCTCAGTAGCAGTCTCGGTAGCGTAGACCATCGAGTCCCGCTCAACGTACTCAACCTGCCGTTCATTAGCAATTAAGCTCATCCTATCCATAAGTTTAAACTTACATCAGGGTGTCTTCTTATCTGCTCGATAGTAGAGGCCTCGAATCTGCCAGAGTATCCCTTGAAACCCTGGGCGAGCGAGTAAACGTGCTTGAGGCCATGTTCCACGCCAGAGGCAAGGAATGGGTTCTCGTCGCCACGCTTCTTCATGGCAACATCATGAGCCGAGCGAACCCAGTTGTGGTGGGTGGTCGCAGCAGTCTCATCAACGTGCTTCTTGAACACAATGATGTACGAGTCAGGCACGATGTTCTCGACAGCAGTCGAGGTGGTCAGCAGAGGAGCTTTGCTGGCCTCCTTCGCCAGATCGGGAATAACGAGAGCCGAGGCAAGGCCGGCAAGCACAACTGGTGCGGTAACAAAAAACTTCATCTTCAGCACTTCTCTTCTCTGGTATAATCGATCGATGCAGCTGTGCTGTGTCGTCGACGAGCGGATGAAGTTGTAGTATGCGGGTTGTACGGGAAGGCAAGCGTGACTGACCGACTGGGATCGGATTGATTAATGGGTGATGGATGATGGCGCGACGCTGTGCCAGCTCGTGGGTGCCCTTGCCCTGTGCCCTGCGCCCTGGAATCTGACGCAACACCCTCGAACCCTGACCGCTTGTAGGGCCTTACGCAGCCTAGACCCAAGGTGTTTTACCCGGCCTTAGATAACCGCGTTTCAACCAGGTGATAAGCGCAACCTTGGGTGAAGAGGGGCCAGGCCGAAAGCAATTGTGACGGATTGGCCAGTAGTTGCCGTTGGGTGCACCGACTCGATGAAAAGAACCTTATCAAAGGCTGAGCAGTTTACAATATCAGATACTGTACAATTGCCGCTTCGTACAGTCTGGTTTATCGCCGTGCTAGATCATTATGAATATTAGACCTGCACGAATAATTTGGAGGTAATCATAAATGTCCGGCTGATCCGAGATACAAACTAATTTGACATGAAAGTCCGAGCAGCAGCTCATCAAGGCTGATAATTGTGTTAAATTTTGCTAAAATTTTATGGTTCTAATATTCTTATAGTTATTTGTAATAATTATAAGATATCAATCCTTTTGAGCTTGACTGTAGTTGACTCGGATCTTGGTAGCGAGAGTATTGTTCTGTAGTTAATGTGTCAAGTAATTCATAATCTTGCATAGTCCATTGACTAGAGTGAGCCATGGTGAAGCTATCGGCTGTGAGCCGATATGTGCCGTGTGATATATGAGGAGGCAGACCTTGTAGGCTGATCCTAGCTGCTCAGAAGACAGGTCCTGTTCTACTGTCTGTCCAACTCTATCAGGTACTGCGACCAACGTCTGCGGTGGCATCATTGGTAATGGAAGCCTATGGTAACCAATACACAAATATCGAGTTACATTCTTTACCAATCGTCAAGCAATCATTTGTTTATTCATATCTGTTCCAGAATCTTCGGCGTTCCATCAGTCGTTTCTCAAATCGGCTATAACGTCAGTCGACCTGACGAAACGCGATGGAAATGTTGTATCCATTATCATAAATAATAAATCATAGGTAATGCAGTTTTAATCTAACCTTTGGCAGCGCCACTTAGCCAATTATAATCATCGTCAATGATGGTTGTGCATGAAGTATGCCTGAGGTACTCTCTGATATCTGACTGGTGCTTTTCGAAATCTATCTCGTCTGTAGCATATATAATCCGATCGCTAGTATCATAGTTCCTGCTGTGTACTCGTAAACAGCTAAACTTGACTTGTTTAGCCGAAATCATAGCTATGCTACTCAGCTTCATGAGACACGTAACCGAGCCGTCAAGCATTCTCAGGCGTTCGCTCGACACGTCGAGATACATGTTCTCCGTATCAAACTCTGGGCACATAAAGTCAAGCAAAAATCTATCAAGGTCTATAACTGTACTAGATTTCACAACGTAGCTGCCGGGCAAAAGATAGCAGTTGTACCAATTGTCCGAGATATCAAGATACTTCAGTACGCCCTTAGCAATGGGTTGTCTATACTTCACCTGAAGTCTTTCCATCAAATAGTAAATATGAAATCCCATATCACAACCTTTAAGTACTATTCGTTCACACGTATCAGCTTCGATTTGTTGTAAAACCCAGTCGAGCTGCCTATCGCTGAATACTGGGTCGAGTGACGAAAGAGTAATTAGCGGCTGGACAGACTTAGCTGTAAGTAAAGGATACGAAAGTTCAAAACTTTTGAGTTTTGGATACTTCAGTCGAGAATTATCAAAGCCAGAATAAGTCAAGCTAAATTCTACTGGTACCTTAGATAGTAAATCTGATTGTATCAAGCACTGAGTAATTGTCAGACGCTCAACGGACGGCGCAATAATGGCTTCGAGATCCAGTAAGCAGCTTGAAAACGTGAGATCTGTGAACTGTTTGTTTTTAGAGAAATCAAGCGATCGATTTAAATTCGATTTAATCTGGGATGCTATATCATTGTCCTGTGCAATTGTATTCGCTGTTTCAAAACCAACAACCTTGACGTCCTTAAATAACATCTTCTTGAGATTCGGTAATCTGGCAAGTAAATTGTTCCACTCTTTGCACCTTAGCATAAATAAGCATGCATTCCACCTCAGTTCGCACACGATTTCTAGTTCTTTTATCGATTTATATACCTTGGCATTTTTGAAACAGCGTCCTGTTTTCGCAAGTTCACCTGAGCTATTCTGCGTGAGAACAATCTTCAAAGACTCCAAAGATGGAAATAATTCCCTATTATCCTTTTTAAAAATCTCTAATGCAGTCTGAAATGTCGTGGTAAGCGATCGTAGTTTATTGTATCGAATCTTCTCATGAATCACCGGGAATACGCTGTACACCTGAGCCTTAAGCGACTCGCCGAAAACATCACTATTCATATGCCATTCCTTGACAGAGGATGGATTTTCCAAAAGAAATCCAAAGTCACCAATCATCGAAGGCCCAAGGACAAGCGCAGACGTTTGCAAACGAAACTCAACAGGTTTGCCCCCCGCACGGTTATAGTATCTTTTCACGCTGTCAGTCCATAACACCGCATTAGCAGTTTTATCTTGCCTATGCCGAGTCCTTTTCATGTCAATATCAGTCCACAGCCTTTGTGCGCTATTTAGTATTCTATTGATTCTGCTGTCAGCTCTGCTCAGTCTAAGGCGCTGGTCAAATGCCAAGTATCCCGCAATTTCAACAATCAACTCCTCAGGAAGCCTTTCAAATTGATTAGGCCCACTATAAACGAATTTCTCTACCTTCATTGTCCTTGGCCAGAGCGTGTTCATATCCTTTGCTTTGAGCTCGTTTTGTGCAAATTCCATAATCCATTCAGCAGCTTCGCCTCGCTGCTTCATTATCTGCAAACCTCGCAGGATCTGCGTCTGCTCACCAATATTTTCACCACCCGTCAATCTAAATCCTAGCCGCATAAAAGCATCGGTCAAAGCACCATCCAAATCACCAAGCTCGAGCAAGATCATCGACCGTCGCTCGAGGCACATCAAATGAGCCGCGGTCGCAGAATCAAAAACCGGCATTTGTTCGCTATAATTCATGTACGAGCATATTGTTTTCAATCTGCTACATTGAAGCTTTTCAAAGTAATCAATAGCCTAAAATTTAGCGTAGTTAATGTGACCCTTTTGCCGGCATACCTCGGTTATATAGTACAAAGCGCGCTGCAGATTGCGATTCCCGCCTGTCGTTTGCTCATACGACAAACGGATCAAGTCTTCAACATATAATCCGCCTATACTCATGGTTAGACCTCTTTATCGCCTGCCGGTGAAGTAAATAGTAGAAAGGATAATAAATACGAGTCAATACATACCTTGCCTCCAGTCACTACAGTTTTGAGCCGCAGCCCTGATTGCCCACAATTACGTCATCTCTAGCTATGGCTTAGTCAACAGCCCATGTTCCCAAGGCGCGGAGCACGCGCGTGAGAAAAGCCCAAAGGCAACAAACAACGCTGGTCTGGACGACGCGTTAGCATGCCAGTGATGGAGGAACATTAGATGTAATGGACTCCGTACTTGAGAGAATCGTCAAGCTAGAACATATTTTAGCAGCACCTCAAGATGGAAATGCGTTTAACTTTGATAATGAAGTTTTACCGAAGCTTGATGGCATCGAGAGCCAGCTGAGTACCCTATGCAAAAACGATCCGGCTATAATACAGGCACTTGAGTCAGGTATATATCTCTTGTACTTCGCTGGAGACAGGCTAACTATAGTGGCCTCAATTTCATCGATTTTAGACGGAAACAATAGTCACGTGCTGGCTATTATCATGGCCCATGCTAACGAAATATCAAAACTATCTGCGTCTCACGATACGTTACTATCGCTTTCGTCCATACTTGATTCAAAGATCCCATTACTATCCACAACAGAAATTTCATTTACAGATCAAGAGCGGGTAAAAATGCTCGAACAGCAATACCATTGTTTGATTAAGCGGACTGCTGCCCTTCACGAACGGGTACTATCGAATTCCATTATTGGTGTTAATTCAGCGTGGGCTGTTATTGACGAGCGAATACGAGCTGCTGAAATCAAAATCACAAGGGCAGAGAAACGGAAAGAAGAGGATAAGTAGATCGGTCTGGTAAATATGAGTTTAGTAGTTATCAAATTTTGTTGTAAATAAAATTTATATATTTTTGTACGTCAATCTATCCATACGATTCCAAATCTTTCTTTCTTTCCCTTAGTTATGCATTTTACACAGTTCCATATGCAAATTTCGACCCAACGAAACAAAAAAAAAAATGAAAAAAAAAAACCACACTCACACAACGATTAATAATAGAAAGAGAATGTTATACACATCAAAGCAAGCAAAAAGGAGGAATACTAGGAATAACAACAAAACAGTAGTCATAATCGTATATGCCATAACCAATCAAATGAATAATAAAACAAAAACAAAGCATGAAGAAGAGTCTGATCCTGAATGGCATGAGTTGCAACCAAAGAACACATCAATGATTCATGAAGTACTCGACACTGTGGTAGACCGCGGATGTATTTTGGTGCCTTCACATAGAGGCATCATCAACCACCTTTTGGGAAGCTGTCGAACGTGACAATCTCAGAGGCAAAAGACTTGTTTCCATTTCTCTTCTTGCGTCTAGATGTCGTGGTCGTCCACTGGTTCTGTGATCGAGGAATCGGCTGTGGTTGCGTAGCGTTTGTCGTATTCACTGATGCTGGTGCCGGAACCGACTTTGTAGGACTCGCTGACCTGCCTGATGTCACGGAAACTTTACCATTGACGCTCCATTCTTGCTCATCCTTCAAGCTAGCATTAGCATCGACTGAGTGGTCGGAAACGTTCGGCGACGGAGTCGATGCCGCAGTGTGTGCTACAGCTGCGTATGATCGCGGACTAACAGAGTCTGAAGACCCTTTGCTAGCATCGTTCTTGTGTTGGATCTGCTGCTGTGGCACCTTTGACTTAGAGTGAAGCTCAACAGCACCCGGTGACACCGATATTACAAATGAACGCTCACTGTCGCTTCCACTATCACGGTCGCGAATTGACATACCACTCATGGCACCATCAAGAGAACATATATCTTCCAAAGTGGAATGTGTTGCAAGCGATTGTGGTAATACATCCGGTGATACATCTGACAAATCTGAACTTGACTCTGAGAATCCACTACCATGCTGTAACGCTCTCATTTGACTACCAGTCAATGATTGCGCACCTGCAATGTAACCCATATAATAATCGTAGCTCGCGTTACTGCCAACACGATTGTCATTTGTAATTCCAGTCCTTCCACGACCAGGATACATTTGTTGTTGATATAGTGGGAAAGGATATTCAATATTCACTGGTGTCCCTAACACATTGCCGGCATTACCATTTGATGAATCACGATGTCGATCTCTTTTGCCCTTACGATGCGGCGACAGCGATCGTGATCGTTCATACCCTGGATCTCCCGGAGTAATCTGTTGCGCCGACTGTTCATCAAAAGGGGTAGCAGGAAAGTAGTAAGGCACAAAATATGCATACGCTAGGTTAGGTGGCGGTATCTGTGAATAATCCCCATGGCCATCTTCAGATTGACTATTAAACTGAGAAGAATTCATTTTCGCAAATATGTCCGCTGATGGCGGTAGAGGATACATCTGAGTCCCAACATATTCCGGTGGTACTTTGCTATATGCTGGCGGTGGGTACATTCCGTTCTGTATTCTTGGCTTGCGGTATGTGCTAGATTTCGAATACGACGATGCTTGTGGGTATATATCAGGCCGTTTCTGATTTGTTCTTTCCTTCGCAGCCGGGAACTCAAACTTCTCAAGTACATTTTCAAGTGATCCAGAATTGCACAAAATATTGCATGCCCTACGAAACTCAAGTTGAATACCTTTGGCAGAAATATCATCGGCTGTATTGCCAAGATTCCTAGAACTGACCATGGGCTCTTCAATTGATAATCGCGTGTTCTGTACAAACTTCCATCCCTTCTCACTCTTTGTCAAAACCCTCCCTTGTCGCACTGAAATCACAGAATCATCGTAGTCATAATCATACGCATACCATTTGAAAAAGCCAAACAACAATTCACCAAGGGTTTCTTTGTTTTCAGCACCAAAGTCCTTTAACATGCTCAAATCATCGCAAAACGAAATGTCAACGCCATCAACAATATTCTCTTTTCGCCGATCTGTGCCAATTTTATGTACACTCGGAAGCACAGGCGGCTCGCGGGTCTGTAAAAAATTGATAATCATACAAATCCACGAATATGATGACAATGTTGCGCCACCAGCTGCATCGTTAAGAAGTCTCTGCTTGGCCCAATGTTTGATAATCATGGCCAATGGTCGTACTCTGTCGTCGATCTGAACATAAGTTTTGATCATCTTCGTGTTATCGAGCGCAAGCGAATTGTTGACGTTCATATCGCATTGGATTTCAAGTTCTGGATCCCAAATTTTGACAATAGGTACCTTCGCACCTGGGACGCATATTATTCTCTCCATCTTGTCTAACGCGATGTTAGCAACAATCCAGACAATCACATCGAATATAACTTACGGTCAGCCCAGAAGTTCGCCAACATGCATGTATCCTCGAGTTGTTTCCACGGTGTTCGAATGCAGATATCCACGTCAGAGTCAGTAGTGCATAACATGTTCTCAGAAGACCCAAATGGATATACTTTGATGTCATGACCAGGCCACTCCTCATTTAGCAATCTTTCAACTTTCGCAATAAATGTTCTCCGCTTCTCAATACTACATTCTGTTGGATCAAGCTTATTTCTAAATAGTTCTTTCATGTCACGTGTGAGCGAAGGCTCGTCTTTGAGCGCCCTCTTGCTTGTATCGCGTTCTAATGGCTCGCAGCCAAGAGTGTATGAAAACCTTCTGCGCGCATTGATCAAAGCAGTTTCATACATGCATCCACCTGGATACCGCGGTGGAGACGAATGCCAAGTTGTCACCGGAGTAGACATGGACAAGCGGCCAGATCCGTTGCCGTTAGCTATTTTAGACGATGGACTGGGTTCTTCTGATTTCGAAAAATTTGCTGATTTGACATTTGTCGAAGCCAGAGAAGACTTGGACTGACCTGCAGAAACCTTGCGGTTATTGTTCGAACGAATAGGGGTTTTCTTGTTGTTTGGTGCTGGAGTCGGCGACTGGTGGGTAATAGAAGATGCGGGTGAGCTAAAGAACGAATCCGAATAATGCGGAGTCGTGTTGGCGCTTCGATATGTAGATGAAAATGAATGCCTTCGAGGTGGAGCGTAATCTTGCTGCTTCTTCTCCACAATCTGCAAAGGCTGCCGCTGCTTGTTGCCGGCTGCAGCAGTGTTGTATTGCCAGGCCGTGGCAGCCTGGCTCTTCTTGGTCTTCTGATTCGCCATGTCTACGGCTCTGGACATTAGTCATGCAAACGCAAACGATATCTACCAAGCGCAATAACACTCACTATCGTAAAATGGTTGAAATCGACCGTATAATAATCCTGCAAGTCGACCAGTCGGACTTTGATATCACCGAGATGTGCCAGTCGATGACGAGACACTCGAATCTACTCAATCCACCGACACCAAAACCAAACGGAAAAGAACAAACAGTGACTTCTTGGAATATCAGCTGTCAATTCTGAAAGCAAAATCAAAAAAAAAAAACCAAAATCCCACGTCGCTATGCGAGTGAATTTGGGCAAAGAGCAGTCGACGCGCCTGGCTTACAGTCCGGACTGGCCGGTATGGGCGACGGTCGCCAACGACAACAGACGATGCCGGCGACTAGTGAACACAAGCAAAATCGAGAGCGTGAATGAAAATGTCTCCTGCGTCCCAGGATCAGAGTTTCTGCTAGTCGCTGTAGCTGCGGTGGTCGTGGTCCTGGCGAGAAGTGCTGGCAGCCGCTACTAGCCTGCTACTGCTGTGCCCAGCCAAGTTCCAAAGCAAGTTTGTATGTGTGCGTAGTTGGTCGGTAGGAGTAGTGTCACTTTCGGCCCGTGACCGCTCGCAGTGCGCGAGGGGCTCGTGTTCACGTTCACTTTCAGGCCCAGCTACGGAGTATTAATAATCTACAGTCTACAGTTTGTACATACATATGTACAAGCTACCAGACGCATACCACAATAGGGGTTCGCTCAGGCGCCCTCCCTCCCTCCCCCCCATAAGCATGCCCTTTGTCCCGTCCCCTGCACGACGACGGCTCATGGAGTCCTGTGCAGGTGGCGGTCGTCGACAGGCACTACCAGCTGCGGGACGGTTGCAATAGGGGGTCGTAGATGGCCCAAGCCGAGACGTGGGACAATAGTACTATCTCGATGGAAGTAATTTCGGTTCTATTAAAGTTCTATCCGCGTCCTAGCTGGGTTTACATACACTGTAATTACTGCGAGGCAGGTGAAACAACCATTTGCCCATGTAGGAACTTCGAGAGCGCTCACGCCAGCGACCGCTTGCGCTCGGTCTTCTCGGGCACCGGCTCTTCGTATCGCTCCAATCTACCATCCTCGAGCACGTCCCCGTTCTTTTTTTTTTCGTCGGCAGTTGCCTTCTCGTTCTGCTTGTCTTCTTCCTTCTCGTCTGCTTCGCGCAGTCGACTCATGTGCTTCTCGAATGCTTGCAGTCGCTGGGTGTCGTCCAGCACGCGATACTCGTGCAAATCCTTGACCCTTTCCTTCACGTCTTCCCATGTTTGGTCCAATGTCACTGCAGGAGAACCAAGATGCTTGATTGCCGACCGTAGCGCGTCAATTCTGCGACGTGTTTTGCGTTCCTCTTGATGGCGGTCTTCGTCACGCTTGCGCAAATATTTCGATCGAAGCCGGTCAAAGAGCGATTTGTGGATTGACTTGTCAATTCCAGCAGCACGGCGGTCACTGGTAAGTAGTGCTTCAAACTCAGAGTATTCTGTCTTGTCTGTAACCTCGAATCGTGAGTCAGCTATGATATCCATTAAAATATCACGTTTGATGCGTTGCTCCTTAGCTAGTCTCTCGACCGCGTCCCAAAACAGTTCCTGAGGCGTAGAGCCAGGCTGGCCAACAATGTTAATGTATGCTGGGTGTCCCTTTATCAACGGAATAAAATCCATCCACTTAGAGTCAGCTGTGATTTTACCCTGTGCCACAAACTCGTCCACAAGCTTAGCAAATGCTTCCCGATTCTTCCGCTGCTGGCGAGCAATATTGGCTTTAACAGCTTTGCGATCTCGGTAAAAATCATTTTCCACAGATTTAATTCGTTCCTCGTATGTATTTAGCAAATCAGACTTGTTTAGTAGCCTCAAAAGCCTGGCGTGTTCTTTCAGTTTCTGGTCCTTTCGCATCGCGTCCTGCGCCTCGGTCCATTTTGAAAATATATCTAGCTTAATATTGAACATATACGACTTTAAAAATTGTAGTGCACTATGTTTCTCACGTTCCTTCTCTTCCTCTTCAGCTTTGCGAAGGCCGTCCCGATATTTGATGAATTCCCCTGGTGCGTCATCCTTGAATGCGATGTACGCTTTTTCATTTGAAATTTTTGGTTGAATGGTCTTCCAGCGAGAATAAGATCTAACCTTACTTGATACCAGCAATGCAACAAAATCTTCGCGTCGTTTGTTAAATGTCTCTGCGGCTCGTTGTTTTGCTTCTCGTTCTTTGTTGGCGACATATAGATCAAACAACTTGCGCCTCTCGAGTGCGTCGTCGACTGCAGTATAGTCCGGATGACCAATAATCTTGCGTAGTGTCTCATCCCAATTCCATGTATAATCCACTTCTGTCTCTTCAAGAAGCGAAATAAAAATCTCATCGGGCTGCATATTCCATCGCGCAGGAGCTGGAGTTGCCGACGTTGACTCAGGCTTAGCTTCTTTTGTTAAAGCAGCAGCAGCATCTGCTTCTACCTTGGCTTCTGGCTCCTCAGTGGCATCAAGCGCATCACGATATGCATCTGGCATCTCCCACACTGACTCGCCTGTATCTGCATTATGCCAGTAAGTGCGACCCTCGTCCGTCTTGTATTCTTTCCAATTGATCCGTGCTAGGGCTCGCTATTAATCAGTATTTGAATCATATCGAAATCAGCACCTTTTTTACTAACCTCCTTCGGCGTTAATAACTCGTCTGGTCTCTCCCACTGTGTCTCGAGCGTCTCTGTGTTGTAGTAATACGTAGTCCCATCGTCGGTCTTATGCTCTTGCCAGACTCCCATTTCAGCTGCTGACTACTAGAGAAAAAAAAATATGAATCTGATTAAATATTCCAAGTTAATCGTCTTTCGTTTATGGCATTGCTTTAAGTTTTAGTCTGTCACGCAGCAAGTTCTGACAACTTCAACAAGAATTAAGGAATTTTGCGTGCCCCAGAAAACATTCGCGGCTTAGAAATTGAAACTTCAATCCTTTAGAGCACGAGGTTACGAATCAAATCGAAGGTCCAACCTCTGCGCAAAAGACTTCGATCCACAAAGAGTACGACGAATCCGGAGTCGTTCGACTTTTTGAATCCTATTTTACGTCGGAATTATATAGAAATGTCTGCAGACGAATCAAAAGCAACAACTCCAAAGGAGGAGAAGGCTGCAGAAGAATCGGCCGCCGAATCAAGACCAGCTGTTGTCACATTAGAAGAGGATGATGAATTTGAAGACTTCCCAGCTGAAGGTGAGAATTGATTCTAAGTAGGTAGATCAGATCGATCGGAAGAATGCTAATGACAGACTGGTCAAACGCTGAGGCAGACATAAGCATCCCAGGCGGCAAGGAACATCTATGGGAAGAAAACTGGGATGACGATGATGCAGATGACGATTTCTCAAGCCAACTAAGGTATAGGCGAGTTTATAATACCAACTGTTGAAACAGTTGGTCTAGATTTGAAAATATGTTATCATGCTAACTCTATAGGGCGGAACTGAACAAGACAGGTGTTGACGGCAGTGCTTAGGTTAGTGGGAAGGGTCACATTATGGTTTACTGCTGAGTGGATCTTATGGTCATGTGTATAGGTTGTTATTATATCTTTTTACTGTAATATATGAATTGCTAGACGTAAATTGCACGCGCGTGTGACCACTATCCCGCGCAGTGAGCCAGGCAGCATGCCCACGGCTTAACCGTAGACACTATGAGTGAAAGACCAACGCTGCGAAGCAAAGCGGTGTAATATTGCCATGTGCTCAATGCTGGACCACGAGACACTTTCTATCATCAAATGAGACGTTGAAATATGGCATTGGCCTGCCATCGTCCATGGGCCCAGTTCCGACAACAATGGAAGTTAGGGCCTGCTTCTGGTAATTTGAAAGCATCTCCGAAACTGGCGAGCTGCACTTCAAAACCGATTGTATCCGAAAGCCTACAACAAATTGAAGATTCAGATCTATCTACAGCAGCTAAACGACCAAGAAGGACCCATGCCGATGATCCCAGCAGCCGACAGCAGTCGGATGGATGTCTCGTCGGAACTGGTCGTGGCGCAACGACGACGTTTATCGTCGACGTCGAGTTCCGTTCTACCGAGAATCCAGCGACCGCAAAGGCCCTTTGTGCTCAGCGAGAAGATCATCCATCATCATCATCGTAATCATCATCGTCGTCTGCCGAGGACAATATCCACGATGGTCAGTCGCAGCTTCTTCGGCAGCGAGGTCATTTCTCGGGACACCGCGCGGGGGGGGGGGAGGCAAACGACGACCACAGACAGACAGGCCAGAGTAGAGCTCTACTCGCCGGATCACGACGCGTCTGGCCTGCTGCTGCTGGAAGCAGACAACACTGCTCTTTCCATAGACGCTGTTCTTGGGCCCGTAGAATGCGACGCCGACGTTAGGCTGTACATACATAAAGTGCACCCCAACCTGCTGTTGTAAGCCTCGAGGATTGCAGGGTGATTTCGCTCACCAGGCTTTTTTTAAGCCTGCCGCTTTCTCTTCGATTCAAAACTTCGAGCCCTTTGCATCACAGCCATTATCTCACTCTTACGGCAAAAACTTCGGTCTAGGTTGCTCAATTTATCTTCAGAAATGTCTTTGACCAACAAGCTTGCCATCACCGACGTCGATCTCAAGGATAAGCGGGTTTTTATCCGCGTTGGTATGTACCTTCTCTCGCAGGGCTCGGCAGTCACGGCTGAGTATTGCGACGCCCAAATACGCTACGATTATGGGGATTTTAGCTGATCTGGTGTTTATAGACTTCAACGTTCCTTTGGATGGAAAGACCATTACCAACAACCAGCGTATTGTCGCTGCGTTGCCCACGATCAAGTACGCGGTCGAGCAAGGTAAGTCGTCATATCATCATTCGCCAAGCGCAAGCTTCGAGTGATCCGTCAGTCAGTACATAGCATTAAGGGGGTTATATATTTGGTTTTACCACCGAATTTTCTAGCGATTGCTTGTGCTGGTGATTGATTGGGGTAGAATTTTGGTACTAATTGTAGGCCCCAAGGTTGTGATCCTCGCTTCCCACCTTGGCCGTCCTGATGGCCACGTCAACGACAAGTACTCTCTCAAGCCTGTCGCTGATGAGCTCTCGAAGCTTTTGGAGAAGCCAGTTACTTTCTTAAACGACTGTGTCGGTTCCCAAGTCGAGGAGGCCGTCAACAAGGCCACTGGTGGTATGTATAGCTCTTATTAGCACTTGAATCAATTTGCTTACTACCAGCTGAGGTTATTCTCCTTGAGAACTTGCGTTTCCACGCCGAGGAAGAGGGTTCTTCCAAAGTTGATGGAAAGAAGGTTAAATGCGCACCAGAGGACGTTGAGAAGTTCCGCAAGGGTTTGACTGCCCTTGCCGACGTTTACATCAACGACGCTTTCGGTACTGCTCATAGAGCCCACTCTTCCATGGTTGGTCTCGATTTACCTCAGCGTGCGAGTGGTTTCTTGGTTAAAAAGGAGCTGGACTTCTTTGCCAAGGCTCTCGAGCACCCTGACCGTCCATTTTTGGCCATCCTTGGTGGTGCCAAGGTCTCTGACAAGATTCAGCTTATCGACAACTTGATCTCCAAGGTTGATTTGCTCATCATTGGTGGTGGTATGTCTTTTACCTTCAAAAAGGCTCTTTATGGTGTCAATATTGGTGACTCTTTGTTTGATGAGGAGGGTGCGAAGATTGCTGGCGAGCTTATCGAGAAGGCTAAGAAGAACAACGTCAAGGTTGTCTTCCCTATTGATTACATCACTGCCGACAAGTTCTCTAAGGACGCAACTGTAGGCTACGCTACTGACGAGTCTGGCATTCCTGACGGCATCCAAGGCTTAGATTGTGGTGAGAAGTCTCGCAAGCTCTTTGCCGACACTGTTGCCGAGGCCAAGACCATCTTGTGGAATGGTCCCCCTGGTGTGTTCGAGTTCGACGCCTTCTCAGAGGGCACTCAGGCGTTGCTGGGCTCTGTTGTCAAGGCTGCTGAGAATGGTGCTACTGTCATTGTTGGTGGTGGTGATACTGCTACCGTGGCCAAGAAGTACAACGCTGAGGACAAATTGTCGCACGTGTCGACAGGTGGAGGTGCGTCGCTCGAGTTGCTTGAAGGTAAGGTGCTGCCTGGTGTTGCTGCCTTGTCTGAGAAATAAAAAGACTACCTAAATCAAGCCTGAGATCTATTTGATATAAGATCTTATTCCGTTCAATTCTCTGTACTCCCATGAGGAGCCATTTTTTTGACAAATTTTTATCTATATTTATTGAAGAGATTTTGCGTAAGCCGAAATATGCCATCGACCTATCCGAGCGATATACCTCGCCAACATGTACACAGTTGCTGTCGTTTTGCCTGGGCTTAAGTTTTCAATTTGCCGTGTATGTGCCATCTGAAATCAAACCCGGATTATTGGGTTTCAAGGTGGGTTCAACAAAAACGTGCCAAAATTTGTATTACTATTGCGCAGTTATGCCACTGTGCGGCTGTTCTGGTTCCGGTTCTGTGGGAATCAATCGCCCAGCCACCGAAGTTCTCACAAGGGGGCCAGCAGGAGACCAACGACATTGACTTGAATATCAGTTTACTTTTTGTGAGTAACAAGCTGCTCCGCAAAAAGCCTGGAAATCTTTAGGGGATACACATATATGTACGTTTAGTTTAGCATGGGAAGATCTCGATCTAGAAGCGGGCTTATTATGTCGGACGATAAGTCCGAGTCCAGCAGTGTTAATGGGACTGGCCTCGAGGACAGCGGTATCAATAAGACGATGAAGAAAGAAGTGAAGAAGGAGATCACAGGCGATAGCAAGAAGACGAAACAAAGTACTCCGCGAAAGAAATGGGCTTATTCGTGTGAAAACCTTACTACTTGTGAGTTGACAAGTGACACGGTCAAGAACGAGACGTTTGCCGCTACTATGCACGATATATTTGTGAATTGCCGCAAACTAGTGGTCGTGACAGGCGCTGGTATATCGGTCCAAGCTGGGATACCTGATTTTAGATCACCTACAGGACTTTTTACTACTCTAAGGAAAGAACACAATTTGAAAGGCTTGTCAGGGCAGGCTATGTTTGATGCCAACGCGGTATACGCTAGTGGAACCGCCACATCGCAATTTCATAGTATGATATGTGGTCTACATTCTTTGCGAAAAAGAGCACAAACTACAAGTTTTCATCAACTATTATCAGATGTATCGAAAGAGGATCGGTTACTGCGATTATATACACAAAATATTGACTACCTGGAAGATGAGCTAGAAGGGTTGCAGACGGCTGTACCATTACCGACAAAGTCACCATGGCCACGCACGATTCAGCTACATGGGAGCTTGAGAATAATGAATTGCAGTAAATGTAGCTGGCTTGCACCATTCGATCCTTCTAAATTTGTGACTGGCGACATGATAGAGTGCGCCGAATGTCAAGAGCTTGACTCGGTTCGAATGGTGGTCGGCAAGCGCACACAGGGAGCCGGGCGACTACGACCACGGATTGTGCTTTATAATGAATTTAATCCTGATGGAGAAGCTATCGGTAATGTGACTGCATCTGACTTAAAGTCAAAACCAGACGGGTTAGTTGTTGTCGGCACTAGTCTTAAGATTCCCGGAGTGCGACGGATTGTCAGGGAAATGGCAAATTCAGTGCACGCAGCTAAGGGAATAGTTGTCTGGATTAATCATGAAGATTGCCCAACTAGTGCTCTGTTTAAAAACACGTTTGATTTAGCCGTGAAAGGTGACTGTCAGCTTGTTCCAGATCTGATAAAGAATTACGCTGCAATGAAAGCCAGTCCTCAATCATCATCAGAATCGCGCAAACGACCTCTTACTAAGAGCAAGGAAGACAACGGCGCAAAGAAGACCAAGGTTGTGGCTGTCAATAATGCCGCAGTCATCACGAAAACTACTGTCCAAGAGGCGAATGTTACAAAGATCACGGATTCGTTTAAGCAAACAAAAAGGACAAGATCTGTTTCAGCACAAGTCAAGCCGGAGATTGTATATTTAGACTAGTATATATTTTAATGGAATCTATAATACACGGGTAATTAAATGACTTCACGTTATTCTTCTCCCTCTTCCTCTTCTTCGAAAAACTCCTCATCTTTTGGCTCTTTGGGCTCTTGTGACTCTGCCCATTGTGTAAGGTCGTCAATGTAACTTAATATAGTCGCTGTCGAGTCCGAGTCTGTAGCATCCAGAGGAAGAAACTGGACCATACCAAAATCGTCCACTAAATTAGCAATAGCACGATTTAACGAATGAAACTTTTCGTTTGTAGTTGCATCAGCTTGGGACGCCAGTAACGACGCATCTGGATTTAAAAATTGCTTAATATCTCGTTTGGAAACACTATCGTCTTGCTTGAGCAAATCCATTTTTGACAGAATATTAAGGTGTGGCAGCTCAAGTAATATCATTGCCGACATCGCACTCATCACACCCGAGAAGTACTTTGCTCTGTCGACCACGAAGGGAGATTCCAGCAAATATGCTGCACATAGTGAGAAACTGAGATTTTGTTGTAAATGGCGGGCTAGCGTTGGCAAAACCGGCACATGAGTGTATAATTCTATCTGACCAGGACAATCAAAAATCAAAAACTCGTCTTCGTAATCTCCTATTTCCTGATCAAGCCAATCCAGATGCTCCATCAAAAACTCAAAGCAGTACAGTAACCCGCCATTGGGGCCAAAGTTCATCTCCTCCATGACATCCTCTAGCGAAATCAAATCACGAATATCTACCGTAAACTCATATTCACCCGGCTCAGCAGCCGGATCAAGATTCACCAGATGCGCTCGTCGTCCAATACTTTGCATGTGGTTGACCAACGACGAACAGAACGTGCTCTGCAAAGCTGTTAGAGCTAAAGTTTCACTCACACACAGCACACGAACACCTACCTTTCCCACCCCAGCCGGGCCGAGCACCATCACGCCTACTCGTGACATACTGATAAATAATGTCAATCTATCGACAATTTCTCTTAACCTTGTACCTGTTCCTTGGACTCTTCTGATCCTCATAATCTTTAGCTCATCTCGCAAAAATTCCCAGACTCGTGTCTACGTAAGTATTTACGTAAATATGTTATCACGTGCTGCGGCTCGAGCAAGTTCAGCTCGGACCCATACTCAGCCGAGTCTGGAGTCACGATAATAGCATCATGCAATAGTGCAAGTATCTCAGTTATTCACTCACTGTAGGTATTTAGCTGTATGTATGCGTAGAAGTGCTATTTACTTGCGCTTGTATAGAGCTGTCTGTCTTCGCGTGTGTGCAGTTCTCGGGGCCTGCCGAGCCGCGCGATGGGATGAGTCCAGCCTCGGCCATTATCTGGACCTCCTCACCGTAGCTCCGTTCACCATTTCGAGAGCTATTCACCACTTGTTTCCTTCCGTCTAAAAGGCGATTTTAGTGCAATTTTAGAGTTAAAAGATGAAGCAGGTCCCAGTGAGTACAGTGCTGCCACTGTTCTTTTTGCCGAGCACCACGGTGCTTCTTCCCGGCGTCGTGCTTGCGCTCGTCGTGACCCGCCCCGAGAATGCAGCGATAGTATCACAGATCTACAAAGAAGCAGGCTCTAGTGCTACTCCTAAACTTGGATGTGTTACTTCAAGAGAAGGTACAGACGGCGTGACTGGCAGTAAGCAGCTCGCAATCACTGACGGTAGTCAGGCCGTTGATAGCAACGCGACGGATGGCGGACCAGCTCCAGTTGAAGTTCCTTTTCACGTAAGGAAGGCAATTAGGCTATTATGGGATTTTATTAATTAAATAGATGCTAGGATGTGTTGCAAGGATTGTGCGAATTGAGCGTACAGTCAGTAACGAGTTTCAAATTGTCATTGAAGGCGAGTCTCGTATGGTCGTCTCATCGTCCGCACGCGAGCACCCATCTGATCATTACTACGAAGCAGACGTGCGGATTATTAAGGACAAATTACTAGTGTCTTCAGATGTTGCTACATATACAGCAGTGGCACATTTCAAACGCCTTACGCGTGACTTGATCATGCTTCTTAAATCGAGTACTGGCGCTGTGGCGTCGGTGCCTGCAGGTCGTGCCATGATGCGAAGGCTCGAGAATTTGATCAACCAAAGCGGGTTTGAACAGACAGGAAAGGTTGCAGATTTGGTGGTTTATTCTTTGGATGTGCCCGTCGCAGACAAGCTGGGCATTCTTGCCACTGAGGATACCACCAGACGAATTGAAGCGGCCGCGACTTTGGTCTCTAAGCAGATCAGCATGATTAAAATCGCACAGAAGATAAACACATCTGTTGACTCTAAACTTTCAAGGAAGCAACGCGAATTCTTACTGCGTCAACAGCTCCAGGCTATCCGACAAGAACTCGGAGAGAGTAGCAGCAACAATAGTGGCGGTGGTGCTGATGAGGACGAGGATGAAATTGGAGAGTTAACAAAGAAGATAGCGGCAGCAAAGCTCTCACCCGAGGCGGAAAAGACTGCGCAACGTGAGTTGAGGCGATTGAGAAAGATGCAACCTGCACAAGCTGAATATCAAGTCTGTCGAACATATCTTGAGACTTTGTCGGAGATCCCTTGGAGCAAAGCTACGGACGATAAGGTTTCTGGAGAGTCAATCAAAGCAGCTCGCGATCAATTAGATCGTGATCACTATGGTCTGGAAGAGGTTAAAAAGCGATTACTGGAATATCTTGCTGTTGTCCGTTTGAAATCGCGCGGTCAAGATCGAAGTGTGGTTGAGAAGGCGCCTATTTTGTTGCTTGTCGGTCCCCCAGGAGTAGGAAAGACATCGCTTGCTCGTTCAGTTGCAGATGCTTTAGGCCGTAAGTTTGGACGTGTAAGTCTTGGCGGTGTACATGATGAGTCGGAAATTAGAGGACATCGTCGTACATATGTTGGCGCCATGCCTGGAGTTATTGTTGCAGCTCTTCGTCGTGCTGATGTTATTAATCCAGTTTTGCTACTTGATGAGATTGATAAAGTTGGCAGTGGTGCTGTTGGTGTACATGGTGATCCTGCTGCAGCTCTTTTGGAGGTACTTGATCCCGAGCAAAACGTAAACTTCAGAGACCACTATGTTGGTGTTCCTGTGGACTTGTCAAAAACACTTTTTATTGCGACTGCAAACACACTAGAAGGAATGGCCGCACCATTACTAGACCGTATGGAAATTATCAACGTTCGCGGATATACATACACTGAGAAAGTTCACATTGCAAAACGTCATTTAGTGCCTAAACAAGCGGCTGTACATGGGCTTCAACCACATCAAATTGTGCTATCAGATGAAATCTTGATAAAGCTCGCTGCTGGGTACACGCGTGAAGCTGGTGTAAGATCTTTAGAACGTGTCGTTGCTGCGGTCTGCCGTGGGAAAGCAGTCGAATATGCTGACGCTATGGAATCAGGTGACGAAGCAGACGCAGCGTATGATCCTACAGTGACAGCATCGGATGTCGAACGTTTGCTTGGACCAGAAATATATGAAGCTGAAGTGGTAGATGGTGAGCAGCACAGACCTGGTGTTGTTACTGGGCTTGCTTACACTGGCTCAGGATCTGGAGGGTTGCTGCTTCTTGAGGCAACACGGTATCCGAACGGTAGCCATAGCTCTACCAGCGGTAGACTACAACTTACTGGAAACTTAGGCAGCGTCATTCAGGAATCGGCACAGCTTGCATTAACTTGGGTGCGCGCTCATGGTACCGAGTTAGGCCTCGCTTCGGCCGGTGAGAGTGTTCTGGGCGGTAATGATATTCACATCCACGCTCCTGCGGGTGCCATTCCTAAAGATGGCCCATCTGCAGGAGTCGCGATTACTCTAGCGTTTGTATCTGCACTGTCTGGTAGATCTGTTCCGGCTACAATTGCAATGACGGGAGAAATGACTTTGCGTGGCCAAGTTCTTCCGGTTGGTGGTATCAGAGAGAAAGTTCTTGCTGCGCATCGCGCTGGTGTCCGTAAGGTACTATTGCCGATCAAGAATAAACACGATGTGGTGAAAGACGTTCCCGAAGAAGTGGAGAGGGACATGCAGATTGTGTTTGTGAGAACTATGTGGGATGTACTGACTGAAGTTTGGCCGGATTCTATGCCTTTGGTTGTGGAGTCGCGTCTATAGATGTTTTACGATCGAGTGTTTGGGAAGTCGAAAATATAGGAAGGTGTTGGGGGGCAAATATTATGTAAAAATTTATAATAGTATCAAATTGATATGTGGCATACGTAATCTTCAGAACCAGAAACCAAGTATGTACAAAAATGTTAAACTTCATGTTTCAAAAAATTTACACGTAGAGCTCCTTGTTAAATTCAATAGGGTCACCGCCGGGAGGTGGATGACAAAACAAAAGTTTTCCTTTGACTACATCTTTAAGTACCACTCTTGCTGCCTTAGACTCATCCGGTCTGCCACCTTTACTACTTCTGATAAAACCACGAGCAATAGCATAGGCACCCAAAAACTCGTCTGCCGTTGGAACGCCAGTTCCTCCGTCAATCTCTGGCCTCACAGGTATTTGTATACCGTAAATCTTTTCAATGTGTTTTTTTGGAATCCGTTGACAGACCAGCGCTGCTGGACCGGTATATTCACGCATCTGATCGATGGGAAGGACACCGTTACACACCAACTCTGCTTTCGTTGACGCAAAATTGGGGAACACTAAACCGGGACAGTCGCAAAGTACGACTTTTGGTGATAAATGAATGGTCTGGAAATGCTTGGTCTTTCCTGGCGTTGCAGACACAGATACCTTCTTTGCTCCGATGAGGGCGTTGATAGTTGACGATTTACCAACGTTAGGATATCCGACTAATCCGATATAAATTTTTTCATCCTCTTCATGTGGTGGCGCAGTTTGTAAAAAGAGCGATTCTAATTCATCAACAGATAAAATATGAATATCCTCTGCTGTGACACCGTCCTTGATAGTCTCATCGAACTCATGCATGTTGAGCTGAGCCAACGATTCTTCAACAGAAGCTATCGCAGCCGAAAAAAAAGCATAAGAAATTTCATGATCTTTGAAGTAAGCTGCCCATTTCCTTCGTTGCTTGACAGTCAACATATCAGCCTTGTTGATCAAAAGCAAGTTCCGTTTGTCTTTTTTCCCACCACTTGCTAGTTCGCGCACGTAAACTTCAAGATCAGAAGATCGGTAAAATAGTGGGTTACGAGCATCACAAATTTGAACAATAACTGATGATCTCTCAACCACACGCCATAATTGTCGCCACACTTCCAAATTTCGTTCGAATGGAGTAAGCAGCAAATCGTGATTTTCTTCTAACTCAGCCAGTCCTCTACGCCACTCCAAGAATGACTGCTTCTCATGACTTTCAAGCTCGGCCGAAGTAGTGCTCTCGTCCCAAGGTGGTCTTCGTGGAACGGTAAGCTTTGAAGCATTCGTTTCTTGTCGCTCATATGTCTCGCGCTCTTGATCATCAGTAAGCAAGTATGGGTTCTGCTGATCCTGGTGTAAAATCTTAATATTCAGTTTCGTCGCACTAAAGTCTGTTCCGGCCAGCTCTGCAGTGTTCAAAAATTCATCCAAGTCGCGTTCTTGCGTGACAGACTGCAACCGCATCCACTTCGGATCTTTCTTGTCAACGATCAGATCTGTTCCGTCATGACTGTCCTTTCCACCAGGTCTTCTGTTGCGTCGTGTTTGATTCTGCTTATTTATTATCGCCCGGCCAAGACCACTGGCATGATGAAACTGTTTTTGAACCTGGAAGTCATTAGTATTACTCAGGTAGTACTAGCCCTCACAAGCGTTTGAGAGACGCCAATAATCTCAGGCACATGCTACATACCATGATCTAATCAACTCCGATACTTTGTACTCCACAGAAAGTTCACCACGAACCAAAAGCACAGCCAAAAGTAGAGCTAAACAGTATATACAGTCTTCTATCGCTTTTCTTACCGAATAGAGAACACAGAAAAACTCAGCCGAGTAAGGCAAAAACCTTCCACCGATGATGTCTAGTTCGACTTTCACTAAATATTTTCAATTGGGACTTATAATTCCACACAGCTCGTGTAAGCAACGGGGTGCGTAACTAGTTACTTAACTAATAGTAACCGTTTTGATAACGCGCGTGCGGCACGTGACCGATGCCATGAATTTAAGGTAACAGACTTAGTGATTATGTAATATGATTGTCAGCAATATTATTGTATGAATTGGTTGACCGACCTCCTC
>JAJLTW010000058.1:3460-72528 GCA_030564125.1 Myxozyma lipomycoides
GGGGGGCGGAGACATCGATGGCTGCGATTCCACGGCGCGCTGTCAGCCTCTGGTGTAAGTTAAGTGATGATTGCACACTGTGGAGCAAGAGACGGTAGCAAAGTTTTAACTACCAAAGCCCGGCGTGGTCGCGTGGGGAGAGCACATCATGTTGTACATACATATCGACAGGGATGATGACTCGAGCAAGATAAGCGACTACAACTTAATACTAACAAGCCATTTGAGGAAGCGAGGCACCAGAGCTGTCAAATGTCCCGGGATTTACATAGTTTCCGATTTAGTCTTATGCGCTCGTGTATCCGTCATTATTTTTGGCATGAATAGATTAGAATCGTTTAAGGTCATACATATTGTATCTAATACAATTAATTCGCTACATTAAAGAGCAACTTAAGAGCGCACTCGACCCCGGCGACCCGTCCACGTTTTTGACCCAACGATCAACACGAGAGACCCCGAGCCCGAGCCCCAGCGCGACTGACGCGGCATCCCACGATAACGTTGTATAGTATGTAAGTAAGGGCCAGTTAGTTAGTATCTCGAGACGCTGTGCAACAACAATTTTCAATGTGGCCTGGGCATTGTGACCGTAGCGTATCGCACTCACGAACGGGGACCACTGACAGCAACATCATTGGTCGGGTTAAGGTGCCTGTTGTTTGTGTCAGGCGATGATGAGCTCGATAAGGCCACCTGTTCCCGGTGGCTTGAGGCGTGCGGACGAGCTAGGAAAAGAATAGCGCCATGTGTGCTGACCCGGACATGCAAGTCCTTTGTGAGATCCATAGTTTAACTATTGGAGCTCAAATAATCTGTTTAATTGTTTATTGTGGGTTGTCCCGGGTCCGGCTAGCCAGCCGTCGCATGCATGACTCGTGGTCGATCAGGCGGTTAAAGCGCCATCCAAACTTGTCCAACTGACGGGACGGGCTTGACGCCTCCTTCTGGTTGCCGCTCAGATTGTATGTATGTAGCAGCTGTCGCAGTTGGCTGCTGGCAATGAAATAGGACTCGGTGCCACAAAGAGCTTGGCTAGCTTGTCAGAGGTCGCTCGACCGTCATATACTCCGAGGCCATAACGACTTTCGAGCGAGCTATTGCATGCGTCGTCGACGACGCACCTACAGTATAACTAACCTTCACGATTCACATCACCGATTTAGGCAGGAGAATATTAGGGCAAAAGTGGGGCCCTATCATTCGAGGCTATTGTCCACTTCTCCCGACCCGGGTTGCGACGTGGTCGGGGCAAGAAGTTTGATCTCGACGCCAGTTTTAAAGTTGGGTTTGAGCTTTGCGTTATCTGCCACTTGACTTGACTGCAGTGGAATTGATTGTAATAATACGGTTTGATCCACAGTCGCCGTCAGCTATCGCTATAGCGCGGCCAATCTGCAGTCCTATCGATCTGTGTAGAAGATTGCGGATTACGCTTCGTTGTCGCGGATATATGTATATAAGAGGGCCCCGGCCACCTCCCATCTCCATCATTGTGACTTTGTCAATCAACTATCCACATTCATTGTCATCCTCGGTCATTCATCTGGCTATTCGCAGCGAAGAGACAAAGAAACGTTCGTTTGTTGTGGTTATAGATTCGACAACATGTCCAAGGAGATTGTCGAGGTGTCGGCTTACGACGCTCCTGCTGCGTCTGGCGGGTTCTGGTCCAGAGTAAACGAGAAGATTATTATCAAGGACCATGGTGAGGGCGGTAGACGCAGTAACAAGGGTATGTTGCAGTTTTTCTTGATTGTGGAGAAATTTTTCAGTGCTAATTGAGTAGATTTGGATCCGGTTCCTCCAGAGATGAGAACATGGACAACCTACGACTACATCACTTACTGGATCTCCGATAACTTCTCTCCGTCTGGCTGGCGTAAAGCTGCTTCGCTGATGGAAATCGGCATGTCGTGGAAGCTATCTCTGGTCAATGTCGCTGTGTCTGAGGTGATTATTGGTATTGTTGTCACAATCAACGGTTACGTTGGTGCCCGCTACAGAATTCCATTTTCTATCCAGTCCCGCGCAGCTTTCGGTTACTACCTGAGTTATTTGATGATTCTGATGCGTTGTGTCGTCGGTACTTTTTGGTACGGTACTTCTACCTACACTGGTGCTGAATGCGTTCGGTCTATGATCTATGCTATTTGGCCATCTTTCCACAACGTCAAGAACCGACTTCCTGAGTCTGCTAACATCACCACTCAGTTCTTGACCGCTTACGTTATCTATTTCGTTCTCATTATGCCACTCCACTACGTCCCAATTCACAGAATCAAGTGGTTGTTCACTGCCAAGGCAATTATCTTGCCAATCGTTGGTTTCGCAATGATGGGTTGGACTATTAAGAATGCTGGTGTCGGAAACAACTCATTGTGGACTGCCGGTAACACTGCTTCCGGTTCTACTTTGACTTGGGCTTTTATGCAGGGATTGTACTCCAACATTGGTGGCTGGGCTACTTTGGCAATCAACTCTCCAGATTTCACCAGATACAGTACCCGTGTTCGCAACACCTACTCGATGGCAATTGCACTGCCATTCACCGCCGTTTTGGTCTCTTTCTTTGGTGTCGTTGGCGCCGGTGGATCAAAGGTTTTGTGGGGTAAGATTCTTTGGGATCCTCTTCTTTTTGTGGACCAGTGGACTTCCAAGGGAGGTCGTGCTGCTGCTTTCTTTTGTGCATTCGGCTTCTTCCTTGCCCAGGCTTGCTCCAACATTTCTGCGAACTCGATCTCGGCCGCTAACGATTTGACTTGCATGTTCCCCAAGTACATCAACATCCGTCGTGGACAGTTCATCGTCGCGTTCCTTGGTGGCTGGGCTTTGACTCCCTGGAACATTCTTACTTCGGCTGCTTCGTTCTTGTCCTTCATGTCTGGTTACACTATTTGGTTGGCTCCTATCTGCGGTATCCTTATTTCCGATTTTTTCTTGGTTCACAAGAGAAAATACGACGTTTGGGAATTGTACAAGCCTTACGGTATTTATAGATACAACAAGTGGGGTATCAACTGGCGTGCATTGGCTGCTTTTACAGTCGGCTGGGTTCCATTGTTGCCCGGTTTCATCACCAAGGTTAACTCGTCCATCCTTGTGAGCAAAGGCATGGTTGACCTTTACTACTGCGGTTACTTTTACGGATTCGGTTCGTCATTGCTTTCGTACTGGGTGTTTATGACCGTCTTCCCAGTCAAGGAAACCATGCTTGATCACCCAGTGTACTGCGACGATGTCTTCGTCGGTCGTGATATCGAGGAACTTGCTGCTGATCAACCTAGTATCGATTCTAAGTCGATTGAGAAGCGAGGTGATGCAAACTCTTACTAGAAAAATCATTGGTTTTTTTTTTAATGGGCGGGTGTACTTTTCTTTTTAATTAGATTGGGATTTCTGTAATTTTTAGAACTTGTAAGATATTATTAATTAATTATTGGGACTTCAGAGTTATAGGTGTGCACAGCTATCTTTTTTTTTTTTTTTTTTTTTTCTTGTGTTCGTAGTGCAACCATCTGCAACGTGCTTTTTGTTCCGCATACAAATTTCAGTTTTTCCCCGCAGAGCTAAATCTGCCGGCTTAGAGAAAGGCTGACCTGATCGCGCGAACGCCCTCCACCTCCCCTCCCCCCCGCCTTGTTTAATGAAAGCGCGTTTACAATTGAGTAACATGCGGTAAACAATAGTTATCATTATGTTTGTCGTCTTATGGGCCTTTAATAAACCATCAACTTCCTGTAACCAACTTTTTTTCACGTACAGATGTAACCATGTGCCACTTAACAAGTAACCCTTATTGATCTTAAAGAGGAACAAGAAAACAGGAAATTAATTGTAAAGTAAGCACTAAACGCCAGACGCTTAAACCTATATAGTTACAATATAATTAATTGCATCCGCCCTCCCTACTAGACTATATTTGTAAATTCACGCCTTTAAAATGGTTAGTTTGGAAAAGAATAATCAAAAAACTTTTTTCAATAATGAATCATCATGAATTGCCTAAACTACACTTAAAACATGCCTGTATGCAACCGTCATATAGCACCACCACCACCACAACCCAAAAAAAAAATTCCAAAAAAATTAACACTTGTCAACCAGAGGAGGAGGCTATGCTAATTTTAAAATTTTGGGCTATACCGCACTTGTAGTGGTAGTCCTCCGACGTCCACACCCACGACAAGTCAAACAAGAGATCAGAATATCAAAGAACGCAGCGATTCCGCTAACGATCGCCATTACAATTGATGCGATTCCATTAACGATAGACATTAACACAGACCCAATCGTGTCAAAAATTGCTGAAATCTATAATCCCATTAGCACTCACATTGACATTTATGATTGTTGTAGGAAATCGCATACACATGAACAAACTGCGCCCATTTTTGAATGATCTTTGTTTCCTTTTTGTTTTTGTATTTGTCAAGCACTAGTAACCAAAAAAACAAACCTTTTTTATAATACAATATGGCAACTAATCTCCTTGGCACAACGGCGGGATACCATTCGGTTCTTATAATCTTGCTAGCCAAGTGGCATTCAGGAACGACCCCCCCCCGGTGATCATGATGTCAGTTAAATCTCCACACTAAATTTTTTTTTGTGCTGCTTTTTGCAATATAAATAAAATTTGCTATGATACGTTGATGTACCTTGGGTACATTTAACTCGGCCCTGTCTAACAATGAGCGATGATGATCTTGTCCATTATTGATTATGGTTTCATTGTGTCCAACTCGCGCGGTTTGTGATGTCACGAGTATTGTATTGTGCTCCTCGCGGACGATAGGCGACAAGCTAACTTTACCCAATTAAGGCTACCATATAGGTCCATAACCTTATTTAAAAAAATCCGGATACAAGTTCCTGAGCACCTTTTTTATAAAAAGAAATTGTCGATCGATGGGAATCGACGCTACGCGTGTCAGGCAAGCACTGGTATGATTTAAATTTATACATTCCTTTGCTATGTATGCATATAATCCAAAAACATGAGCCATATTACCTCAATAACAAAATAGAGCTAAAACAAGCTAAAACTTACAATTACAAACACAAAATTCGAACAAAATTAAATTTCTAAACCATCCCATATTCAAACAACATCCCACGACTCCCAAACAAGACTAATTTTTTTTTTTTTTGATTTCTCTTAACAATGAGCTAATACACGTTGCAATTAATCGGTCATTCTAGGTTTTGGAGTTGGAGCTTAACCAAGCCGCGTAGCCGCTCAATAACAAGCAAATGCATCTTGCGTTGTCTTTCATAGTCCACGGGTACAGCCGATGGCGAAGAAGAAATGTTCATTCTAGTCTTAACATCATTGACCAATCGTGAAATCTCGTCGTTTTCTTCCTCTTCAGCCGCAGCGGTATCCATTGGCGCAGCAGCTTTCTGTAAAGTGCCAACCGAGAACCGACGGCCTGGGTACGCATCGAACCTCGAACCCAGCTGTGGTGGATGGTGCAACTCTTGAGCTGAAGACGGTTGATTAACAGCAGGCAAACTTGGATACAGGCCGGTGCTAGAAGGAGTGACTGTAGATGGTGGCGAAGAGTATGGAGCCTGGTGACCACTGGTGCCATTGTTGATAGGAGTAAAACTTTGTTGAGGATGTTGTGGCGCTGAAGAAGGCTGCGAATCTGGGTATGGTAGTCCGCTAGACGCACCATAGTGGGGCGAAGAAGAGTAAACATTTGACTGTAGTTGATTCAAGAATTGGTCTGCCTCGACTAATTCCTGCTTGACTCTCAGCGAAGGCAACCCAACGACATGTGGCGGCTGAGAATGTTGCGTCTGACCGTACGTCTGCTGGTGGCCAGAATAGTGAGGCGAGTGGGATGGGATATGATACGCAGCATTAGCAGCAGCAGTGGCGGAAGCCATATAGTCTTGCTGTGGTGGAGCGACTCCTACCAACGCTTCAAGTGCTGATAGTCGTGATGCCATATCTTGACCGTAGATTGGAGCAATCTTGTGTCTCTTCACATCGTCAAAGAAATCATTGGCAGCATCATAAGCACGCTTAGCACGAGGCAACTCAGGGAGAGATGCTCCAGATCCTCCGTATAACTGTTGTGGTGGCTGATGCTGTTGTTGCTGTGACGACACTTGCATTCCATAGGCTGCCAAACCTGGCTGTGATGGTGGTGGAGCCGAGTAGTAGTCGTGATGAGGCAAGTATGAACCACTAGACTCCTGGCTGTGATATGTGTATCCATTCATATTAAAAGAAGAGTGGTCAAGAAAATCGCGCTTCCACATTGAACGACCCATGTGACCGACAGGTTGTGACATGAAAACAGTATCATCTGCATGAGTCTTGACGTGCTTCTTCAAATCTTGAGGTCTCTTGAACGGCTTTGAGCAAAAATCGCACCTGTGGGGCTTCAAAGGTACATGAACACGCAAATGCGACGTGATATGGTCTCGCTTGACAGTAGAAGTTCTGCATGCACCCCAGGAGCAAGTCAAGCACAAGTTGTTTGTAGACTTGCGGCCAACGTGCAGGTCGCACAGATGAGTATACAAATCTTCAGCGTTATCGAACTTCTTAGTGCAAGGGCCCCACTGGCATGCCAGTGAACCAGCAGCCTCTGGAGAAGTCTCCTTGGCCGGGCTCTTGCCCTCACTCACAGTGTCAGCCGGCACCGAGTTTTTGTAAGTCGGCGAATTCGAGGCCGACGAGGTCGACGAGGCGTTGGACAGCCTTCCGCCCGACGACGTTGACGACGTAGACGACGTAGGAGAGGTCGTAGACGCAGCTGCCACAGCGTATCCTTCAGAGCTGGGAGTCATGAGCGTCTGCATACGAGGATATCCAGACCGAGAAGACGCAACCGAGGGCGGCATGTGCTGATATGGCAGCGATGCCGGGGCGACTGACGACGACATTTGGGACTGACCGATAGGTCTAAAAGCAGATCTGATGGCGATCTGGTCTAAGTACAGCTATAAGGCTGTTGGTATGAATACAATAAACCTCGAGCAGGAGCCTGAACGGTCGAATGATATGAAAGTGATGGTGCCAGCCGACCGGGAGCGAGACGACAACCAGGCGAACAGCAGACCGGTCGAAGGTCATTTGGCATTCGTCCCAGCGCGCGTTTGTGGAGACTGCCAGAACTTTGGCGGCTGCGGTCGCAAGTGCAAAAAACGCGTGGCTCGGGCAGTGCTCTTGGCAAGCTCACCGCGCGGGCCTTGGCGGGGGGGGGGCAACTCAACGAGAAATTTTACATAATACATATATAACGTTAACCTACATACAGGCTGATAGTGATGATACAGCAATAACCGCAGCTTGAAGAGTCAGTTGCTATACAGTACTATTACGCTGGGTGGCACAACAGGCCAGCTCTTGTGCCTGCCGACTATTAGTTATGTAGTCGCCTTCTACTGGCCGGTTGTGGCGGTTTATTTAGTTGGTTGGGGGGGGTGTCTGTCAAAAGTATAGACAGGCGCACTCACTGGTGGTCGAGGTAGTCGTGAAGTAATACATAAACCAACTAACCCACACCCACTACTAAACAGACCACCAGACGTTTGCTATTTCAAACAGCATCAGCCCATTCCAACTGCCAATTTGACAACACGTGCAATACATATGTATATATGTCCTACTCAGCTTTGGTCGTGGTTGCAACGCTGCCGAGCCTTGGTACATAGGCAGGGCCAAGCTACGTGATTGATAGGCCCGCAACGTGATGCAATGAAACAACGTGGTGCTATTCACACAGATAAATTGGACAGCTCAACACAGAATACATTATCACTAAATCAATAAACCGCAACTCTAATCTATGGTTGTCCAATATGTCTAAGTGCCAATGCCATTTAGATCGAGGTCGGTAATGCGTATTTAGGTGTCCCTGATTTTCGCAGCCCCAGCCAGAAGTGAAGCTGGAGGTTGCCGGCTACCGCTCTACTGATCGATAAGATTAGGTGCAGTACATAAATCGAGTTATGTTGTAAACAAGCCACTTGTCAGCACAATCTGTGCCATTAATATAAGATCAATAATTAGTTAGTTATCGATGTAGCCGATATGTATCGCCTTAATCGACCCCCCTCCTGCCTTGCGATTTCGCCACCAGTGGGTTGTTCGCTGGTGAGTTACATACCTCACATATGTGTGCGTAAGGCTCGCAAAGTTGAGCTCGTCGTCGTTCCTTGGCGCCGCCTTTTTTTGTCGCTCAAGTTTTCATTGTGCAGTGCTCCCACCAAAAGCCCTAGCCCTCTCTGTGTATGGCAATTCCAGTTGCGACGCTGCCGGGTAACGCTGCAATTCGCAAATTATCCCAGGACTGCGAGTTTTTCTACGCGGATCCAGAGTGGAAAAACTACAATTAATATGCAGTCAATATACTGGCCAGAACGGCGTCAAAATTTATCATAACGTAATACAAGGTACTACATACTCAGCATTGCGCGACATAGATTATATTTAGCAATTTTTCTGTTTAAAATTTCAATTCCTGAGCATATTTTTGAATTATATCCCTTCCTTGTGGGACTGAAAAGATGCAGTACTTTTTTTGATCTGCACCAATTTTGCGAAATTTTTGCGGAAATCCCGGGTAAAACTCGCGGTTTTTAGGAGGATCAGTCGTTGAATGTGTGAAACAGTAACGTACTGAATTTAGGGTCCCGAATAATTATTACAAGTTTAACGCTCGCCGCTGTAGAGGTATGCTATGTAAATCTATTCTTAGAGATTATTCAACAAAGAAGGAGGAATAACAGACATACAGTGAACACCAAGGAAATGAAGTAGAAGTAACCCTTAACCCTTAAAAACTATACTTCCTGTTGCCACGGGCCCACCATAGATCTCCGTGATTTTCAATCTGTCACAAGCATTGCTGCATACGGACAATAATAAAAGAAACACATAATAAAAGATTTTCGTGGTATAGTGATTCAAAGATCGTCGTTCTTTCCGCTTCCTTTTGGCCGGTTTTTTGTTGGTTAGCCGTGGTTACGTGATTGCTGACTCGGTTTCTCATCGGTCCGATAAACTCCCCTAGTCGGGATCTACGGGTCATAGCCCCTAGCGTACAGCTTAGTTGCAGCGCCAAAATAGGCTTGAACTCAAATAAATACTATTGATTTATTGTGATTAGCTGTCGTCTTTTTTTTTTTTTTTTTTATTTTTTCTAGTATCAGTGGGCCGAGATAGTGTAGAACCATATCGAGCGCGACGCGTGCGCATGAGGGCGAAGAAACCTGCCTCTGGCAGCCTCGCTAATGTAATGTAACTTAAATTACTATTATATTCAATTTTTTAAACGCAAACAATTATACAATGTATTTTTTACTGCCAGAATATAAGAATTGATCATGTTCCTTTTTTTTTTTTGATTAAGAACTCACCTGTGCGCGCCCTCGAGAACGAGCAGCTGTACATAAATCTGGGAATCTTTTTGCCTGGGAATTACACAAAAAATTACTGTGATCAATATAAGTTCTTCATGGTGCGTCGTAAGCAGATATATAATACGAATGGCAAAATTGTGCGATCTATTGTTATTAGACTTAGATCAGTTTATTTGTGAAGGATTAAGAAAAAACTGGACAGTAATGACCATTCGCCAAGAATTTGATTATAACAAACAAATGAGAACAAAATTATTATTACTTTTTAGGATTTGATATTAAGGACTGAGTTTAATTATTAATTTGACTTTGGAATTGATATCCTAAGCTGAAGGTCGATAAGGTAAACAAAAGTGACATCCTGTTCTTGTGGTAACGCGCTCATAAGGCGTTCCTTCGACGCGTAAAGTAGCTCTTCCGGTAGGTTGTTTTGGTATAATAACTATTGAGCTAACTAGTTTATTTATATCATCACCTCAAGGCGTGATGGATGAATGCATTGCGATCATTGAAACTAATCACAAATAGTCATAACATCTAAAGCGCGTCAAAAAACAAACGGGAAACCGAACAATCTAACCGATTAGGTTCTTATTATGGACAATGTTCTGAATCCTCTATTTACGTAAAAGGCCTTGTAGTTTGACTATAGTATTAACTATCAACTAGAGGTGTTTACGGTTTGGCGTGACGCCCCCACCGCTACGATCCGCGATATCCGCCAAACAATGAACATCTCTACCATATCCCTGTGTACGTTTGCTTAGGTGTTGTTTCTACTGAGTAACATTATTCTTATTGCAATCTATTCATAACTAGCACATTAAGAACAGTGTGACGGGGTTTGTAAAGGGATTCCCTCTACAATAACGGCATGTTTGATATTGGCATAAATGCGCAATGGCATATGATTCCAAAGTCCCGTTTGCAAGTACATAATAGTAGCTAGCTTGGGCCTCTGGATTCTGGCATATTTTGGCAGTTAGAATATTATAACGTTTCCTTCGTTTTTTTTAAGGCACCAATCAATATAAGATCAAAACGAAATTTATTATTTGTGTAGATACCAGGATCTAGCTACATAATATCCATGTGTAAAAGAATGCTGGCGATAGCCGGTTAAATCTAAATTTTGATTATAATTATTTATGTACTGATTAATATCAGAATTAAAGTCTAACATAGTTTTAAAAGAATTTTCATTTAATCCATAGTCTGGCTAGCAAATTGTGCTAACAATGTCACTGCCATAAGCGTGACATGCTCCATACCAACTTGAATAGAAAATATGTAATTTTAGCTACTACTCACTTCAACTGTTGCTTTCTTGAGTTTACACAAGAAGTACACCCGGTCTTACGTTGCTTTGTTCCTGAACTAACAGCAACAATCAAATTGGTCGGCGTAACCATGTTGCCTTATTTAGCAAGTGAGACCTGACTCAACGATTTAAAGTCAACTTTGCTAGTCAATTACGCTATTAACTATGTTTTATTAGTGTACTGTTGGCGCCTCGAATTCCCGAAGACCGGCAGGGCACCGCATTTGCGCCTGAACGAGAGTGCGTGCAAATGGCGTCTTATTCCCTTGTTCATGGACCATGTACATACATATGTAATATATATGAGCCATTTGTTAACTTGCAATACGAGTAGAGAGTAGAGCACAAGCCCACTCCGAATACGAACTGAAGCGCCGGCCAAACGAATACGGGTGGAGCCAAAGAGCCAAGTGAACTTTCTCATTTTGAAATCGCCGTATGGGCACGGTCCCCTATTAAATCGCTCGTTGGCCTGGAGGAGTACATAATTTTTTTTTTTATTTACGCCGCGATGATAAGCTATGGAGCACAGCAAGCAATTTTGACAAGTGGGATATGGGGATGGGCGGCGATGGATGACTACGAGTCGCAACAACAGCACGACGTGGCAAGATTGGCGTCGATGACTTGAGTGAGACTGGGCAGCATTCAGCGATGATGTAGATTTACATACTTGACATGCTTAAAAAATGTAAATAATCCTGGCTCTTGAATGGTGCTTGTCCTCTGGTTGGTTCGTTCGGCTACGCGATCTCCTTATCTTTTGCTCTCACGGCAAACACCCGAAGCAGACCACAAGCTGAGGCCAACCAAATGCTTGGTGTGGCAAAACGCTGGACAACGTCAGTCAGCTAAGCAGCTTTGAACCAGTGTAGGCCGTGCCCAGGGGTACACAGACCTTGCGATTTTCACTGGGCTGTGTGTAGTTGACACGCTATTGCGCCCTTAATCCTGGTTGTGATAGGCAATCTTTGAGGTACGTGCGTTTTATCAGTAAGTTAGACTGGGAGGAGAAGGTATTTATGGAGACTCGATAATACTGGTGTCTCATAGCTCGCAAAGAGCTCGTTTTTAGTAAATGCCGTACTTGCATAGCTCTGCTTTTCATTTTTTTTTTCTGCAAGATAGACCCTTAATGAATACTGTATTAATTGATATTCGTACCTTAGAGTCATCGTCTCTCGCGCAATCAGAGTCATCGCTTCACGTCTTCGATATCGTCAGCGCGGCCCAGAACGGAACGAAGAGGTGTTTTCAAAACGGGTGATGACCGGCCCGAATGAAACAACCAAGACATGACAAAACGATCTGCCAAGGATTTGGCGCAAGTGCGAGTCATCGAGGCTTTAATTGAAGGGCTTGTATCCGTCTGACGTTCCAGTGACGAGCACACTTTTCACGATACGTAGATATTACGGCATGTTTGACCATTCCTCCTGGGCGACTTTGTCCCCTCCCCTTTTTTTTTTTTTTTTTTTTTTTGCTTGGCTCAAGCCGGACTAATGCTTATCACTGCTTATCTACGACCGTGCTTTTCTTGTTTTCCTAGCCGGCCCGAGTGCGCTGGCCGTTGCTTTTGATAGAGCCTTTGGCCCTAGCCACTCCACCCACCCACTCGTGAATACAGTGGCGCACACGTAGATACATGCATGGAGACAAGATTCATGTCATTCGGAACTGACTGTGGCGACTGATAACGATACTAAGCCGGGGTATATAAATATCTAAGATATCCCACAATCTCTAGCCATGGTCTTGTTCTGCATTCACCATCATTTGGGTTGATATTATCTTCGCCATGTCTAAGAATATCGCTGAAGAGACCGTATACGACATGTCGAACATGCCAATGTCGGCGCCTCCTAGCTCGATGTTCGGTCGTTTTCTCAAAAAAATTCAGGTTGATGGCCACGATGGCAGTAGGAACAGTAACGGAGACTTGGACCCTGTTCCGATTGACAAACAAGTTTGGACGACGATAGATTATATCACTTACTGGATTTCTGATAACGTGAGTGCTCTCGATGGTAATTGGTGTGACAGCTTGCGCTAATGATAGTTTACACCAGGTGGATGGAGAACTGCCTCTTCTCTTATGGAAATCGGTTTATCATGGAAGTTGTCGCTGGTCAACATTGCAATTTCTCAATTGATCATTGGTATTATCGTCACACTTAACGGTTACGTCGGAGCTACCTATCACACCCCTTTCTCGGTCCAATCCCGTGCTGCATATGGATACTACTTTTCCTATCTTATGATTTTAATGCGTTGCGTCGTTGGTATTTTCTGGTATGGTATCTCTACCTACACTGGTGCTGAATGCGTTCGGTCCATGATTTACGCTATCTGGCCTTCATTTCACAACGTCAAGAACCACCTTCCTGAGTCAGCTCATATCAACACCCAGTTCATGACCGCCTATGCTATCTACTGGATTCTGATGATTCCTCTTCACTACGTCCCCATCCACCGTATCCGATGGCTCTTTGTGGTTAAGGCTATTGCTCTGCCGATCATTGGGTTTGGTATGATGGGATGGACCATCAAGAACGCTGGTGTCGGCAACGACTCTCTTTGGAGCCAGGGCAATACAGTTCATGGCTCTGAGCTTTCGTGGACTTTTATGCAGGCGTTGTACTCTAACCTTGGTTCATGGGCTACCCTTGCTATCAACTCTCCTGATTTCACTAGATATTCTGCTAAGCCAACCAACATTTTGTCCATGTCGATTGCTTTGCCATTCACCGCCGTTTTGGTCGCTTTCTTTGGTGTCGTCGGCGCCGGTGGATCAAAGGTTTTGTGGGGTCAGATTCTCTGGGATCCTCTTCTTTTTGTGGACCAGTGGACTTCCAAGGGAGGTCGTGCTGCTGCTTTCTTTTGTGCATTCGGTTTTTTCCTTGCTCAAGCCGCCGCTAACGTTTCCGCTAACTCCATCTCAGCTGCTAATGATTTGAACTGCATGTTCCCTAAGTACGTCAATATCCGTCGTGGTCAGTTCATTGTCTCACTCCTTGGCGGCTGGGCTTTGACTCCCTGGAACATTCTTACTTCAGCCACTGCTTTCCTTTCGTTCATGTCCGGATACACTGTCTGGTTAGCTCCTATTTGTGGAATCATGCTTGCTGATTTTTACTTGGTTCATAGGGGAAAGTACAACGTCTGGGAACTTTACCGCAAAGACGGTTTGTATTCTTACAACAAGTATGGAATCAACTGGCGTTCAGCAGTCGCCTTCACATGCGGTTGGGTTCCATTGTTGCCTGGATTCATGACCAAGATTAATCCAAAGATTTCAATGCCTACGAGCGTATTGAACTTTTATTATTGTGGTTACTTCTATGGTTTGTTTGCTCCTATGATGGTCCACACTGTTCTTTCGTACATCTTCCCTCCTCACGAGACTATGATTTCAGAAGCTGTTTATCCCCCTCGCAGAGACCGTCCTGAAGACATAGAGACGTTGACCGGCCAGGCTCGCGATGAGGAAGTGGCCGAGACCGACTCGTACGGTGAGAAAATTTCGGCGTAAATTGTGTTTGTATTTATAGATTTTGTTGCAGTAAATAAATAATTTTATATATGTATGTATCCAGAGCCATGTAACACCGTATATCCAAAAAAAAAGCAAATAAATAAAACAAAAACACAAAAAAAGAGCCTATGATAGATTCAAAAATTCATCTGACGGAGACGCGCTTTGCGAATGAGCTAAATTACGAGGTAACTTATTACTTTTGGGATGGTCGTATTGCATTTAATCCCATTGTCGATGTGCTGCCCATCCGTTGGATTCGTATTGCGTCAACATATCAGTGATGGACCCATCATTTTCCTCAAACATCCAATCGTGTGATTGTTGATGCGGCGATAAGAAACTAGCGGTGGTCGAAGTGTCGATTGGGATGTGGTTGTTCTCAGGCGAAGACTGAGTCGATCCTGATGGGTGTCGGTAGGAGTTATTCATATTGCCTATATTCATATTCCCGGCTCCCATCGAATGTTGATTCCAATATTGTATACCTTTGGAATTACACTGTTCTTCTTTAACTGTGATTTCCATATTATTTTCCCTTGTATCTTCGTCTTCGGTCTCGTTCTCTTCTTCCTCAATATTGGCATTGATCGCAGCGGTTTTATACCTTTCATTGAAGCCAGGCACTCTGGAAATCGCTAGATCTAACTTTCGTGAAGCTTGTGCCATTTGTTCGAACCCGCGAGCAGATAATCTTAAACACCATCTATATTCATCTAAACACCCCTTGTAGAATGCTGTTTCCTCATCTGAAGTCGATGTAACCAGTAGCATAGTAGCGAACGTCCCAATCAAAGCAAAATTACTTGCTGATGAAGAATGCCAAAACGCTTGAATATGCTCTGGTTTCAAATTCTTCACGAAATCCATCGCAGCCAGTAACCTAATTCGTGCAGCAGAACGACATACTTGTACGATTTCAGGCAATGTCGACGAGGTAATAGAACCGATGATACGTCGATGAAGTGTAATCTCCGTCGCCAAATACGCCAAATGCAGAGTGCCATTCGATATTAGCTTCCGTGTCTTAATTTCAGAATTCATTCGTAGACTTTCAGGTAATGATTGATACCAATCTTTAAGCTTAATCTGAATCGGTTTCGCCTGATCGAGAATTTCCTCGACTTCAGTCAATTCCCTCTCTGACTGGACTGTGAAAAACGTGTTGAGAATATCGTGCACTATACATGACAGCGCAATCATCTCTTGGAACAATCGTCGTCCATTTTCCACATCAACTGATCCATCCTGATCAGATTCGTCTGCAGCCGTCTCGGGAAAATCATCCGATGTCACATGTTTAATAATCCAGTTTCGCTTATCAATATGACTTGGTCGTGATTGTGTTAACGCGAGCCATTTATCTTGCAACCACACGGCCCATGCAAGTCGTCGTCGCAGTCCTCGCTCCCATTTTGGTATCCGCCACTTCTCGCAATCTAGACCTAGACCAAGCTCCTCAGCGAGCGCAACCACGTTCGAGCAAAGTGACCAATCACCGGCAGCGTCATGACGTTGCTGCAAAAGTAACAATCCAGCTTGAACCGTAGATAGCTTTGGGCGCATAATCACATCTGCAAATGTCTTGCGTGCAAGGATGTCCAGAGCTACTGCGTTGGGTTTCGGTAGTGTCGCGAGCTCTGGATCGTATGACCACCAATTTAATGCCAATGAATAAACAGCTGCAAGCAATGGCGGCGAAAACTCTCGATGAGTACGAGAATACTTTTCCAGAAACACCTTCTTGTGCAAAATTGGGAACGAAGGATGCACAATCCTGAAATACAAATCCACCAGCGCTGGTCCATGAGGAGCAACAATCCCTTCGATCTCGTCTACTGAATGCAAAATGTCTTCGTATCCTTGAACCGATTTGTCATTTTCCATTATGAACATTACATCTTTTGCCACGCGACGTAAACTGACACTACTTGAAAGTTCCGCTTCGTCGCCTCGATTAAACGATATTTTGTCGAGAAAAGAATAGTCTAATGTTGAAGTAGATCCTACAAAAGTCGACCATCGTGGGTTCTGTAATCCAAGCGTCTTCTTGAGAAGTGAATGCCCTGGTATAGTACTGTAGTCTTCTATCGGCAGTGTCTCTCTGATCTGCCGTTCAGTCGGCGGCGAAAGCTGCACATTAGGCGGTGACCCATCAGTCCTACAAATAAGCCAACATCCCATTAAAACCTCTCACTCCACTTACTTCTGCAGTTTTGAAGGCCGACTATCCTGTTGTAAAGGCAAATCGCGTTTCCGTCGCGGCTTGGGACCTTCCAAGAACGTACATTCCTGTCGCTTAATCTTACACAGCACGCAAGACTCGTCGTTAGGTGGGATAAAACACCTTGACTTGCGTCTTCGACATGAATCGCACGGTCGCGACTTTGTGAGTTGTTGCATCGTCAGTAACGTCGTCGCGTCTGGATCCTGAGTACTGGAGCTTTGATTGCTGATTCCAGTAGCTTGTGAGACCGCTAATTGCTGGTTGTATAGTTGCTGTGGAGCAGGCCGCGAGCGCACTGGTGCCTTTGGCATGGCGGAAATATGGATATGTGTGTAGGCTCGTAGCAGCGGATCAGGTCGGTGTAAGATGTGAGCAGTGAGCACGCTGATATACGCGATCGTTACCACCTCAATATCTGAGATCTATTTGCTAAACTCTACTATACGTATGTATGTAGTGGTAATGATATTCGCAGCACAATACTTGTCCAGGTCCGACTTATGAAAAAAGAAAAAAAACAATGAGCTCGATAGTCAGTCATCTCCCCGTCAGTCGCACATGGCCTGGCTCGGCGGCTCGGATGCCTTTGGCAGGTTCGATTTGAGTTTGCGAGTAGTGCAACGGGGCTGGTACTGTCGAAAATGGACTATTGATTGTGTTGGTTTATACGAGATTTAGAATGAAGTTAACAGTGGTAGAAAGTAAACGTGGATAATACTCCAGTTTAAGAAGAAGCTACGGCATTTGTGCAGGTTCGGTGGTGGAATGGTGTCGCACTGCCAGCTCACGCCTATGCTGAATGGTTTATCACTACAGTTGTGGATCGAATGCAGCAGCATCGTTTGATCAGAGTCAGGTCGTATGGTAATAGACGCCCGAGTCGTTGTTCATACACTTTTTGACTGACGCATGCTCTCCGGATCAGCGATGCAGTCCATTTGCACCGCAGCAAAAAATTTTGCCGTGGATCTTCTGCTGCCTCTGTCGGTCGGGACGTCGTCAACAGGCAGTCTACCTCACTTTAAACCGTGTAATTCACCGTGGCTTGCACAGCAGGTTGCAATCCGTAAGCGTAAAAATCTTTTCACCGATATTTATTTGTTCGGACGGTCTTAGAACTCCTGAATCCATCCCGTAATCAGAGCAAAGACCAGGCGCTCGTTCTCACAGCGGGCATCGGTGGCGTCCGGATGGCACCTGGCTGAGAGCTGGCGACATAAACATACATACATAAGAAGAACACGAGCAGACCAGCCTGTAGTGAATCTACCACCTGTGCGCGAACAATTGAAAAGATTGTATAGTATACCGGCTATCCAAAGTCGTGACCATTATCATCAGGTTCTCCATATGCTTGCACCGGTTAAATACAGCTTTATATTTAAACTACACCTACTCGTTAAAGGCAACCTACAATTTTGGTTTCTTATACTTTCAATTCCAATAAGCATTACATCCGGCATCAAACCCCTTCGAAAAAAAAACAAAAAATTAAAATCCAAAAATGTCAATAACTGAAGATTAAACACATAATTAATGCCTCCTATGCCCTCATCTCTGCCTCTTGCTTTCATCACTGCTGTCTTAATGTCCCTCCCAATCATTCGGCGTTCCCTCAACCTCAGGTGCGGATGATTCAGGTTGGTCTTTATCGTCCTCTACAACTACTGGCGACACATTCTCCAATGGTTTACCACCATCGCTCTCGGAAGGTGCTCCAGACTCAACCGATGGCGACGGCTCTTCGTCGACTTGATGGTTTAGGATCGATCCGGGCGGCAACACCGTGAATATCTGTTCCGGCTTCTCTTCCTCTTCGACTGGAGCAAACGGGTCGTCGCTACCGTCGAGAACGTTATCCAGACCCTCGCCAGTCCACCCTTTCTTCGCAATTCCTTCAAAAACCTCAACCTCTGCACGCACAATCCCAGTCGCATGTCTCAATATCTTGGCTGAAATATCCTGGGTGATGTCGAGCGAATACTTGAAGTACTCATACTTCAATTTCTCCAGCCCATCGACCTGGTTCGTCAAATCCATAAGTGCGTTCCGGTACATTGCCAAATCCCTTTGCTTCTTCTTTCCCAACTTGACATTCTGCTTTTCGGTTTTGCGTAATTCTTTAGTGCGCTTGATCGTCTCCTTCTGAAACTTGTCCTCGTGCTCCTTGGTTAACTTTGCATACGTATCCACGCTTCCGCGCACCGGGGTCTCGAAGCCCTGCGGGAACGAGTCGGCTAAGATCTTGTGGTGGTTCGCAGCGAGATAGTGCAATCCTGCAGCACTGCTCAGACCATCCTTAGATTCGCTCGCACCCTTGCACTTTGCACACGCTTCCAGCGCTGACCCAAACGCATTCTCTGCCTCGGCGACAGCAGCCAGGGCTTCCCTGAGATTCGTAGCGGCCGCTAGCATGGTCTCGTACGCCTCCACGTTATTCTTGATATCATCCTTGGTCACAATAATCTTTGGCAGAGCAGGTGGAGCCGGGAATGTGATCGAAGTAAGTGTTGCCGGGTACTTTGCAGTATTCATCGTGCCGGTCGGCGACAAGTTCGTCTTCTCTGTCGCTGGTGCTGGCGACATTGGCGCTGCTGGAATCTCGACTTCGACTGACATTATCGAAATGCTAAATAGGGCGTAGTATTCTCAAACACCTAAATCTGTAGCTCTGTCTTGCTCAAAATCGTTTCCAGAACGGACCTAGTGGTCTCTTCCAAAGCTCTCATGTTCGTTCCCGGGCGAACAAACAATTTGAACTGGGGCCCTTGGTAATACGCGGCGTTTTGTCACGGGATCTCGGCGCCACTTCAAAGGCTTGACGTCATCAACACGCGGCACCACGTCTGAGACGTTCCTCTGGTAAAACTGACAGTTTGGCAAAATAGGAGACGACCATAAGGCGATTTTTTGTATGATAACTCTTAACTATCGACTTGGTAGCAGTCTATGCAGTAATCTATTAAGCCTAATTATTACGCTACCCTTACATCTTCTCACCAGCTCTGAAATGGTAATCCACATCCTCCCACTCCTCGTAAAACGCCTGGAAGATCTTAACACCGAGTCCAACATCCTTTGAGCCGGTGCATGCACGAATTGAGTGCATTGCAAGTTGGCACACACCCATGTCAATAGCCCTGCAACCCATCGAGGACGACAGCATCGGTCCGACAGTGCCGCCCGATCGCGAATCGTTGCGGATCTGGAAGTACTGCAACACGTTTCCTGACCGTCGAGCAATTTCCTCCATGAATGCAATCGACTCGGCATCAGATGTCATGTGCCCGTTGGGGTCGATCGAGATTGTCAGGCCGGTGTTTAGCTTCGGTGTATGGTACTGCATGTACACGTTCATGAAGTTCGGGTTAACGGCGTGGATAACGTCGGCGGAAACAAGGAACGAGTTTGCAAACGTTTGTTGCATTGTAGCACCGTTTCCAAGAGCATCAACCACTCGTGTGATGCAGCCCTCGAGCAGACCACCGCGGGCACCCTGCTTGAGCAAACTTCCAATCTCCTCGTCGTCAAACAAACCAAGCGCGTTGATTGAGTCTCCAGTGGCTGCGTACTCATCAGCAGAGTTGATCATAGCCTTGACAGCTGCAAACGAGCAGATCTTGTCGTCAATACGCGGGCAAAACAAAAAATCCTTCTCGAGACCACCGATAACACCCTTCTGAGTATCAAACAACTCCAAATCAAAGTTAAGCAAATCCTTGACAGCACAACCCAGCTCGCTGGCAACGATTCTAAGCAATCGAATGTTATGCTTGTCAGCCAATGGAGCGCCGATTTCATCTGGACGCAGCTCATTCTCAGATGGGTCATCAGGCTCGAGAGCGATAATAGGGGTCACGTTAGTTTCCAGGTTGAATGGACCGTTGGCTGGAGCGCCAAAGTGAGGAGCCAAAGTAGGGATACGCGCAACTGGGTACGGAATGTGCAGAAGCTTGGTCTGAATTACTCCGTCTGGGTTCTTGACCACCACACGACCACCAATACCAAGATCACGATCCCACCAGGTACTATTACATCTCATTAGCAGAGTACTCAATTTCGGAAGTTTAACCCAGTTACGACTTACCCAGTCATAGTTCCAGCATAGGGAGCAGTTCCAAGCTGTGTGTATCCCTCAACGACCGGTTTCTTTGAAATAGGCTTGACCTTGGCAGTCAGCGCATCGATGTGCGCGGCAATCATACCGGCACCATTTCCGCCAACATAGTTCTTCCCAATCACAAACCCAACCAGGCATGAACCGTTTCTAGTCGTGAAGTACTTTCCACCGACTTCAAGCTTCTGCTTCCAGGAAACTCGCTCCGAAAGATACTTGAATCCAGCCTTGGTGAGCATCTCGGCGCATGCCTCGACTGCATGATACACGGTCGGATTCTCGTATATGAAATCAATAAACTCTAATGTGTATGGATCATCCTCCATCGACTTGATCGCGCAAGGGACTCGCTCCGAAGCAGTGTATCGCTCACTGTCGGGAGCTGGCGCCTGCTCTGCTCTGGCATAAGTCGCAGGTCTCGCCTCGGTGAGTCTGGTCGACAACCGAGAAAACTCGTTGACTGGGTAGTTGACTGACTGTACACGCATCTTAGATTAAAAGAACGGAGCTGGCGACAGAAAAAAAAAACAGCAAACAATTGTAACAATCAATCGCAAGAACCGGCTGCTGCTCACGGTATGTATATGCATTCGACTGGCATTGCCCATTCCGTCGCAATCACGGCGATAAGGCTGGCCCCGGGTCACTGCCTACAATTTGTGGCCAATAAGCGCTGAAGAAATTACAAAATATAGTCTGGGTCGCTGTAGTGTATAGGGTAGGGGGAATGAGTTGAACTTGCAGATCAAATTTCGATTTGCAATTAACAGTTATTGTAAGTGTCTATTTTACATTGGCAGTTCAACTTCTGCAACCTCGAGGCCCTTTCCAAGCACCTGTACATCTTTCGGTGGCTCATATTGGTCATTTTCGTTTGCATCAACCCATTCTCCGTCGTCATCTACCGCCATGTTGCTGAACAGCGTCGCCTTTCGATCCGACAGAATATTAAATGGATTCTTTGCCGCTCCGTTCTTGACTCCATCCAAAATCTGTTCTTCTCGTCTCTGTGTCCGGGTCTTCTTCTCCTTTTCGGTAGACTTCTCGATCTTGGTACTTAGCATCGACACCCGGCTCTCCGCCTTCTCGATTCTGTTCCGCTGCTTCTTTGAAATCTGCAGCGCACCCTTGTTTTTGCTCTTCCGGCCATTGCCGTCGTTGAAAGAGATGTTTGCTAATGCAGCCGACCTCCGCTCGTTGCTGGCCTTGATCTCGTCTTCGTCGTCTCGCACTGAAGTCACCTGTGGAGGCTCGGGCATCTCCCGACGCGCCGCCCTGGAGTTCGACTTGTGAGCTAAGATGTTAAAGTTCGTATGCTAGCTTCTCTACTGTCGTTACTTACCTGCTCGTTTCTTGCCCATTGCGTGGACTCCTGTGTAACTACTGGAAAGAAATGCCTCCACTTTATGTATGAATGTGCTCTCGCTCAAGAACGCCCAACTAATAAAAGCTTTTCTCCCAGCACAAGCCGCATGCGCCCCACCCGAACCCCATTCCCACGACGCGTCACGGGCGTCGTAACCAGAAACGAAGCTTATTAAACGCTCTGCTTGCGACAAATAGGGTTCACGACGACGACGACGACGACGACTGCTTTTCAGTGAATCTGACATTCAGGATCCACTCGTCTGTTTATATACCTTTTTTTTTGCCTGTTTGTCTGTCTGATTCCGCTGTGATCTATGTGGTCGTTGTCGGCGGACAGCAGTGCATTTTTATCGCCCGACTCTCTGCTCGCGATCGTACAGTCTCTGCCACCATCGACGGTCACTCTTTTTGTTGCTACGACAGCAGTCGGTCTACTCGTTGCTACCCTGCTCATGGCTGTTGCTGCGATCAAGTCTGCGCCAGACTTGGCCAATCTGTGGTCGGCCTCGTTCAGAGAGCGCTTGCTGAGCGTGAGTAGTCCCACAACCAGTTCAGAGATCGATGGCGATATCAGTGCTAGTGCCAGCCACGGTGTTTTTGGTGGCCTTGTAAATACGGGCAATACGTGTTTCCTTAACTCGGTCATACAGGCAAGTTGTTCCAATTGCTAAGGTTTTCTTTTTTTTTTTTTTTTTTTTTTTTTTTTTGCGGGTTTTGCTAACGAATTAGAGCTTGGCTTCGCTGCCGTGCATGTCAGACTATCTAAGTGACGATGATTTCTCGCGGCTTCCAGCTTCACATGAACTCAGCACATTAATAAACGTCTTGAATACCCCTCAGTCGTCTGCACACTCGCATTCAACAGTGCCGTTACTCAGAGCCATGCACTCTGCGAGATGGACGCCTGATACCGAGCAGCAAGACGCGCACGAATTTTTACTATCGCTTCTTGAAGCTGTTAGATCAGAGCGAGCAAAGTTGTCAGCAGCGGCATTAAGGTTTACTGTGGCAATTGATTCGTCTGCACATGCGATTACTGCTCAAAATAATAATCAGGCGTTTAGTCAAATATCACATCTAGAGCTGGTCTCCGCGCTACCATTTGAGGGCCTACTTTCAACCAGTGTATCATGTTTGACATGTGGTGAAATGCAATGCTTGCGGCAATTACCATTCCTGTCTATCGAACTATCACTTCCATCGTCGTCAAGTTCATTTTTATTTCAAAAGCAAGACTCTGCTAGTTTACAAGACCTGTTCCGGTCATACGTTTCACCTGAAATCTTGGATAATGTCCAATGTCAACGATGCTCTTTAGTAGCTGCAGTCGAACACCTTGATAGACTGATTTTGCACGCTAAGGATCAAGCTGCAGAAAAGATGGACAAGCCTGAGATATTACCGATCCTTGAAGCACGTCGTTCGGCTATAGCAGATGTGCTTACTCACCCGATCGTTTTAGACTCCGACTTTGAAAAGCTCAAGCCACCACGACTTGTGTCGTCACGCAAAGAGCGAAAGGTGTCGTTTACAAGAGTACCAAAGGCGTTGGCGCTGCATATTAATCGATCAGAGTACGATATGCGATTAGGCGTTGCGCGGAAGAAGAATACGAGCATTGTCTTTCCCGAGACGTTCGAGTTTGCTGACTACATGGCAAATTTAGGTAGCCCAGAATGTGTGGATAATGCGACATATAATTTGTCTAGCGCAATTGTGCACTTTGGGTCACATTCATTCGGACATTATGTGTCATATCGCAAGGTCGGAAACAATTCGTGGATAAGAGTATCAGATCGGTCAGTTAGAAATGCTACGATAGAAGAAGTGTTATCAGAAGGCAATGTTGTTATGTTATTTTATGAAAAAGAAGAACCACAATTGGTAGTGCCGTTAGAAAAGATTAAAGCAGACGACGAAGCTTTGCTCAAATTGGAAACAGATATGCCGTTATATGATGTACATGAGAACGATATGGAGGATGGGACAGATCCATTCTACGCATCCTCGTCGTCTTCATCTCCGTCACCTACAACTGAATCCTCAACTCTGTTCAATACGCATTGGCGATGCTCGTCGCCAGACTCTATATCAACTGTAACCATGTCTGAGGATAACGATCCGATTATTAATATGGTACTAGTAAATTAAGGTGGTTAAAAAAAAAGGTTGTAATGTAATGATTTGGTAGTCGATTTAGGGCAAAACAAAATGGACAAATTTTTTGTTGGTTTATGGATATGACGTGTATATAATTTCGGTAATTTTAGTTTCGGGAGTTTTTCCACTGCATGCAAAAAAAAAAAAAAAAAAAAAAAGAAAAAGATAATTCCAAGAAATAAGTAGATTCCTAAATAATAGACCCAATGTTATACAAGAAAAAAAAATAGTTAGAGAGAGTGCTAGCTAATACTTAAATTCTTAACAGCCGTAGTCGTATTTTCGACTGTCGATGACGACATTGCATAGGTCGTGTTTTGATGATTTTTCTGAATTTCATCCTTCATTTTATTGTTGAACCGGACGACCATACATGTGATATTATCCATGCTAAAATTCTTGAGTGCAAAAGCAACTAATACGTGGCTGGCTTCCTCGGGATCCGGAATATCTCGAACTAAATCAACTGCCTCTTGGTCGGTACATACGTCCCATAAGCCATCGCATGCTAAAATTAAAAACTCGTCATAAGGAGTTATATAGGTCTCGGTAGTGTACGGATGCGAAGTCACCATTTTTTTTATATACACGTCACCTAGTGCCCGGGTGACCGCTAGCACTCCGTTCACGCGACCATTGAACATCACTCCGCCACTGTTCTCGACTCGCATCGCTTCAGCCCGATCGGAACCCTTGTGGTCGTAAGATAATCGTAATGCGTTCCCACCGCGACAGAGTACTATCCGTGCGTCGCCTACGTTGGCTGTGTACAGCATTCGTTCTCTTGTCATCTGAGATCGATGAAGTGGTGATGTAGAATCCTTGTGATGATGGACAAAATGATGTTCATGGTATAACGCATGGGCTGGTGCATTTTCAGCCAACGACTCATGAACTTCAATAGGTTTATCTTCCCATCGTAATAACGCCACCACGGCAGTACACCCAGCGTGGACTTTTGCCAATGCTTGGTCAGAATCTACGAATGTTCGATCAAAAATCTCCGGAATTGAACCGTGTGGATCGTTTCGTAATTCTTGTTCTAAAACATAGTGCAACTTCTGACCGCACCAATCTGCTGCGTTCTTGCCAGCATGCCCATCGAATATAGCAAAGTACCCACAATCTTCCGAGATGTGATTTGGGATCTCCTGAAACTGTGTCGTCGTCGTCGTCGTCGAAGATCCTGTGCTCTTGGGTTGCGGCAGTCTGCTGCCCTTTGTGATTGCATTTAGAATACTGATGCCATTAATGTTATTGCTTGATGCCGAGTTTACATTGTGAGCGCTGCCAAAGTCGTATACCACGCAATGCGTGTCCTCCATCGTGTTCCTGCACTTGAAGTTCGGATCTTCGGTCACCCCAGCTACAAACGTCCCTTTGAACCACACCGGAGGCGCTGTAGGATTCGAGTGATGCGTCGTGGTGCTGCCCTTCTGTGGGCCTGTCTTTGGTTTATTGCTCGATGCCGACGGCAGCGACTGAGGAGTACTCCCCGCAGTAGAAGATGTGAATCTAGAGAAAAACGAGGCCGTCGACGACGATGGCGGCTGTTGTTCTTTATCCGACCCGGTCGACGGTTTGCTCAAATGAGACGACGCAGTAGTGGTGCTCAGATCATTCGAGCTCGTCGTCGGAGAAAGAGGAGGAGGACCACCACCTGAACCTGGGTCACGCTGGACGGACATGATTCAGCTCAAAAAACAGCAGTCAAGCAAAAAAAAAAAAAAAAAGGACACGTCTTTTGTTGCAAGATTGCAATATGTCTATGTCGGCGAATTTTTCTTTTTCTTTTTTTTTTTTTTCTCTCTCTTTCCCTTTCTCGTCTAGTCTGGTAAAAAGCCGGGCCGGTCGTTAATTGCGTATCATCACCGGATCTCGTGTGTGCGTTAAATTCCCTTTTGAACAGAGCAGAGCACAAAGGGGCTCGTGGCGCTCGGGGATTTTACGCTGAACACTAATACATAACTATTAACTATAACTACAGTAGTTATCTAAAATAGGTGACCATCAGAGAGCGTAATATTACCACACGCTCCTTCAGCAGCAATAAACAAAAAAAAAAAAAAAGGCCCCGACAGCTTTCGTCAAATTTTGACAATGTCACGATCTGCAGGATCGATACGGTCACAGAAGGGCCCGCCGCCATCGTCGACGACGTCGTCGTCGTCGTTGTCAGAGAAGGTGACACCGAGTGCGAGCCTGGGCGGCACGACCAGCAGCTCCACGATCAGGGCATCGCTCAACAACCGGAGGTCGACGATATACGACCGGCATGTAATCAGACGCAATCCCGAGCTGGCGCTGTCGTCGTTTGCGTTTTTGTTTAGTGAGATGGTGCAATATTCGCAGAAGAACGTCAAGGGTATAACCGAGATGGAGGAAAAGTGAGTGAGCAAAGAAAAATCGTATCAGGTTATACGATTGCGCTGACGGTGTATAGACTCAGTGCATACGGATACCACGTCGGCCAGAGGGTGCTCGAGATCACAGTCATACGCGAGATCAAGAACGCTAGACGAGAGACGAAGATCTTGGGAGTGCTGCAGTTCATTCATACGAATATATGGAAAGCAATATTTGGCAAGACAGCCGATGCTTTGGAACGATCAAAGGATATGGAAGATGAATGTGTGTTGATTTACTTGGAAGTAGCTAGGAGGATATAGTAGCTAATTTGGGGTAGATATGATAATTGACAATGATCCGATTGTCAACAGGTTCATCTCAGTCCCAAAAGAATTGTCACAGCTTAATTGTGCTGCGTTCGAAGCAGGCGTGACCGAAGCGGTTCTCGACGGGTGCCAGTTCCACGCAAAAGTGACTGCACATTCAGTACCGTCAGACATATTCCCTCTCAAAACCGTGATTTTGATCAAATTCGATCCTGAGATCATTGAGCGAGAGACAGAGGTCTATAGAAGTTAAACATTATAATGGGTAAGATGTTTTTTTTTTTTTTTTTTTTTTTTTCCGGCGTTGTTGTATTTAATGCATAATAGTGTAAGATATTTATTGTACATTTATGATACATTGTTATCGATTTTCATCGCTGTAGGCCCGTCTAGATCCTTTATGGTTATCATCATCATCATTATCGTCGTCGTCCCGGTCCCGTTTCCGGTTCGGGATGTTATTTAGTCTACCTAATTTGTCCTGAGACCTATCATTGTATCGATTTCGTTCAAACCATGGCGAGTTCTGTTCTCGACTGGTATCCTGATCCAATAAGTGCGTATATTTTGTTCTTCCACGTAGACCTACCCGGTCGTCACGTACTTGCAAAGCCTTGGGTAATACCGATTTATCCTTGTACGTATCTTCGATCGGTTGTGTGAAATCTCGTTTGAGGATATCCATATCCTGATAGAACGCACCACGGTGATAATATTTCTGCATAAAACCCATTTTACGGTGTTTTTTTTCTTCACGCTGTTGTCTTATGCGTTCCTTGTCTTCTTTCAACTTGTCATCTTCATCCATCTCTCGTCGTTGTCGAATTTCCTCTAATTCCTTCTCGCGCTCTTCAAGTTCGTCACGTTCACGTTTGATCCGTTTCAACTCTCGTAATTTCCACGCAGCTCGTTCAGCAACCGGATCAATGTCATCAGTATCATCAATCCCACTTTGTTCCGCTGCAGTATTTTCTTGGTGGAGTGATGCCTTTGCATGTGCTTCTGTTTCAGCTTGGATTTGGGACTCGATAAGTTTAAGCGTTTGCTCTTTCTTTCGTTCTTTGATCGTCTCATCCTCGATCGTTGTAAAGCTATTCGCAGTCGCTGCAGTTTTTTGAACCCCTCGTTTACTCTTTGGTACAAATACAGGCCGTAAAAATATCTTCTTTGTGTCCTCATCGCTGTACTCTTCTTCTTCTGACGATTCTTCCTCCTCCGACTCCTCTTCACTCTCTTCCTTTTTTATAGGCGCCGCCTCAACTTTAACTGGAGCAGATTTAAACCGTTCTTTCAAATCAACAGCTTTAATATCTTTGACAGTCGGCAACTTTGTTTCGTTCTCGACCTTGATCTCATCAAGTTGCTCGTCCTGTTTCTCGTCCTTGATCTGAGCATCCACTTGTTCCTCCTCTGAATCCGAAGACGCAGGCGACGGCGTCCTCGACGTCCGCTTTCCTGGAAAATACCGAACCACTTTAGGCGGCATAATAAAGCATTTGACTTGCAGAATATATATACTGTGAAATACGACAAAAGTTGAAGACACAATCGTTCATTCAATAATAAAACAGTTGCATGCTGAGCTCCGCCGCGCAAACCCTTAATATGGTTGGGGCTTCTTATCGACGACGACGACCGCATTAAGCTGGCTTCGTGATGTGTCGGTATTATGTAGCTTACCTACCCTTATTCTTTTCTTTTTTTTTTTTTTTTTTGTATATCAATTTAAACGAGCAGTGAGCGCAATGGTTCAGGATATTAGTCTCAGATTGTCAGATCCCAGCGACGTAGACTTTGCTCGGACGGAGCGAGTACGTGCGCCAGTTCCCGAGGCACAGGACGACATGGACCCGTACACAAAGATGTTCATCGACTTTATCTACGACAACCCGACCGTATTCCACGCAGCAGAGGCATTTGCCGAGATTTTTACAAAGCATGGATTCACATATCTTTCCGAGCGAGTGTCATGGGACCAGAAGGTTGAGCGCGGCGGGAAGTACTTTACTACCAGAAACGGATCTTGTCTGGTTGCATTTGTGATTGGAAAGAACTACAAAGGTGGCAATGGAGCCGGTATGGTTGGTGCACATATTGATGCGCTCACTGCAAAGATTAAACCAATTTCGAAGAAGCCGGTTGTTGAAGGGTATACGCAGATTGGTGCTGCGCCGTATGCGGGTACCATGACGAAGTGAGTTGTGTGTGTTGCTATTGTCATTCAATTGAGAGATACTTACTTTTTTTTTTTTTTTTTTTTCCTTTAGGACCTGGTGGGATAGAGATCTTGGTCTTGGTGGACGAGTTGTCGTCAAGAATGCAAGTGGGATTATTCAGACAAAGCTGGTGAAGTTGCCTCATCCTATCGCAAGAATCCCTACGCTTGCTCCACATTTCGGTAGGGTTGCTGATGGTCCGTTCAATTTGGAGACTAATGTGACACCTATTATTGCGCTTGAGGACCCATCGAAGGAAAACGAGCTGCGACCAGACGAAATCAATGCACCGCTGGCTAACAAGCATAATATTAGAGTGCTAAGAGCGGTCGCCCAGGAACTTGGCGTCAAGGTATCAGAGATTCTTAACTTTGACTTAGAGCTTTATGACACACAGAAAGGTGTCATAGGTGGACTTGACAAAGAGTTCTTGTTCTGTCCTAGGGTTGACGACAAGATTTGCTCATTTGCAGCTGTATATGGACTATTAAACTGCGCAGATACATATGCACAGTCAGGCGAAGGAATCAATGTCACGGCATTGTTTGACAATGAGGAAATTGGTAGCTTGCTGAAGCAAGGTGCACGTGGCAAGTTACTGGAGGGATCACTCGGTCGTGTCGTAAATGCGCTCGGTGAAGGAGCGTTGATGCAGCAGACATTTGCCAACTCGTTCTTACTCTCGGCTGATGTATGCCATGCTGTGAATCCAAACTTTATTGACCAGTACTTGAAGTACCATAACCCTCATCTCAATGTTGGAATCACTTTGTCGTTTGAATCTAACGGTGCGATGACGACAGACGCCGAGAGTGCTGCTGTCCTCGAAGAAATTGCTCGCCGGACAGGCAACACTTTGCAATATACGCAATCTAGAAATGGACCACCTTCAGGCGGCACAATTGGACCTATGCTTTCGAGTTCAATGGGCTGTCGTGCTGCCGATGTGGGTATTCCGCAACTGTCGATGCACTCTATTCGTGCTACCACTGGTAGTCGTGATTGTGGCCTTGGTGTTAAGCTGTTTCAGGCTTTCTATGAACGATGGGAAGAAGTTGATAAAGAGTTTAAGGCAGGTGAAAGGCCGTCGCTGTAAATGTGATTTCTTTAATTGGTGGGTTTAGAGGCATAGAACGGGTTTTGCGTACGTACAGTAAATTGAGAAAAGCCGAGGGTCTGTTTATTGAACAGCATACTACAGAATATCTCAATTCAATAAATGAAGTACTAGTTTATCCAATAAATAGCCCGCTGTTGGATGTTCCACGCCTATAATAAGCGAGGTCCGGCATAAGTGCAAAACCGCGGTCCGAAAGTTTTTCCAACTTCTTCCCGAACCAAACACGTTCGAGCGCACAAGTTTAACATTTCAATTTTTTTTTTTTTTCTTTTTAACGTCCAGTGTTACATTATATCCGGTATTACATTGTTGTCTATATTTATCAATGAGATCTACGGCAGTGTTATTAAAGAAAGAGCTTTTGTATTTGATACGGCATCGACAAGGTCCGGTTCTGGTGTCGACTAAACCCATCGCAACAGTAAGTCTCGAGCTCATCGTCTGAGATATTTCATAACTAAGATCAAACAGGACAAGCTCATCCGGGCACAATTGCCAGCTTCACAAGTACCAAAGGCCTCGAGACGACAAGATTGGTCACTTTTAGCGGCTGTAAAAACTCCAGACGAATTCAGTGCGTTTGCACTACGGTATTACCTTAAAGAATTACATGCCAAGCGGGAACGATTGTATAAACAGAATCCGGAGCTTAAGCGCGAATGGTTGGCCGAAGAGTTTCCAAAACGACATGCAAGGACATATGAACGGGTTTCAGATTTAGCTAATGCGTTGGAGTACTTGTATAAACAACCAGTCAACGACGACGGCTCGGAGGAGCGTCCAGTGAACACGATTCACCCAATGAGGGTGCGACGACCGGAACGAGACACAACTGTTTACTGGCCTAATGACTGGTTTAAGGGCATGGATCATTTATGGATTCCGGAGGTGCAGCATAAGCGGATTGATATTGTTCGACTGGATAAGGACCTTGCGAATGTAATCAAGCATGAGATTGGAGTTCGAGAAGTGCATGGAGTTAGTAAGGATGTGAATGCCGAATTGTAAAACGTTCGGAGGAGGTGTAGACTTTGGGATTGAGAGGCTTTACAGTAGTGGTATGAAGGCTTGTATATATTGTCATTTTACATAAAAAGGCTACATTGTAATATTCTGTGCGTAGTTCGGATATAACCATTAAACAGTTGTACTATGTTCATTGTCTTCCAACTATATTTACAAGTGATGGTTTTTAAGTAGTTTTTTTTTTTTTTTTTTAATTCGTCTTCTTCGGGCTGGTTACTGGTTTCTCAACGACCAAACCTAGTATTCTGCCAGCGGTACACCCAGCATAAGCACCAACCACGACCGTAACTGGCCATCGCTGCCATTCTCTGTCCCAATCAAGAGGAATTGGAATAGCACCAATCCAAGCTCCTACCAATGTACCGACTGCCGAGAGATATGTCGGTGAGATTGGAACCGAGAGCGAGATCACCTTAGCCCAAGTATCGCCATCGAGAGGGAACAAAACAATAAGTGGAAATAATGATAATATTGCCGTATGCGCTGCTAACAAAGCCGTCTCTAGTACTGATGTAGTAACCGGGGCTCCAAATACAACGTACAGGACATGTATGAAGGGCATCAATAGAACCGTCAAAATCAAACTTAAAACTGTACTCTAAAATAAATCAGATCCATAATATACGCGATTCAATCAACAGGTCCCCATACCGTCATTGGTTTATTCCCGTTCTTTGCTTTTTTCTTTGACGACTTGGACTCTGTTGCCTTTGATCCACCACTCAGGGTCAACATAGCAGCAACTTGAACAACTGTAACCACCGGTAATGCCAAAAGCAGCACATGGGTAGGATCCTGTGCCAAGACATTACTCAGGCCGACTGTAGCAACTGGAAATACACCAATTGCAATCGCAGTGAGGACGTGAACTATTGATATTTTGGAATCCCCTGCTGGACCGTGGCTAGGTGGAGCGTGTTTCTGAGATGCGACTTGAGTCGCGCTGGTCTTTGACTTGGCCATGTCCTATTGACGAAACTATTTAAACAACACCTGTCGGATGTGAATTACCAAATGTCGAAATGTTTTGGCGCGTCTGAACAAAAATTCAAAGCAAACTCGTGTGAGGAGGACCTTAACCGAAGTTGGGAGACGTGAATTATCAATCGCGTAACTGATTTACAATCATGCTTTAACCGGCGGGGGTGGAAAAAAAGGTTGCTTACAGTACTACAGAAACATTTGATTACCCACTACAATTGGAAGTTTTATGATCGCTTTTTGTCAGATTTTATGACCAGTTCCTTTCAGAAGCTCCTTTGGGGCGCGTCAGTTTTTGTACGAGGGATTGGCGCCTTCCACTTGATCCTCAACTATGGGTTTGAAATGTCGTTGACAGGAGGACTGAGCATGCTGCCGACGATAAACACTATTGGTGACCATGTATTTATTGACAAATTGCACTACAGATACGGGAGGAATGTGCAAGTAGGAGATGTGGTTGTGGCGTTGAAGCCTACAGAGGGCGGAGTGAGGATATGTAAACGAGTGGCCGGATTACCTGGAGATATTGTATATTCCAACCAAATGCCGACGTTTCTACCAACTAGTGAACAAATGAATACTACAGAACGAGTGAACCAATTTGTACGTGTGCCAGAGGGACATGTTTGGTTATTGGGGGATAACAGCTATGCATCAGCTGATTCGCGGGAATATGGACCGGTACCGATGGCACTGATATTAGGACAAGTTATATATGCTATACACTGGGAACCTTTCAAGTTATTTCCTGAAAAGCCACGGAAACTATCCACTGCGCCTGCACGGACATATAAGAATGTATGGGACTTTTTCGGAAACAAATGAATGATCCACAGCAGACATCAAATCGAAATCAATACTAAAAATAATCAAAAGTCACGAATGTCTAATAGAACTATATTCAATTATATGCTACATATATACAAATTTGGAGAGGGAGGGACGGGTGGGTTTCATGCTTTTTTGCTGTAATGCTGTAGTCTCATTCGGTACCAGACAGTGCCAGGCCCAAGTCCAAACTTCTCTCTTACACCCTCGGTCTTACTATCGTAGCCGTTTCTCCACAGATGAGCACCGACTGGCTTAAGATTGTACACGCCTTTGAATTTGCGTATGTTAAAGTTATTACGCTCAAGTAGTGAGTTCTCGAGCTCCGCTACTTCGTCGTCGGTTTGGTCCGGTCGTCTCTTCACATTCAACAACTCACAATTGGGCTGTTCAAAGACCCAAACAGCGTACCTGTGTAAGCCAGTATTCTTCTCTGGATGAGGAGGCATGTATGACACTAACTCGCGAGCTCCGTCTTTCTTCACTATCATGTCTCCGGTGCCAGAAATTTGCACGTTGGCGAGAGCGTAATGCAGAGTAGTCTTGAACGAATCATTGTCCAGGTCAGGAGTGTCAGGATCAACAATGACAATCGTATACAATTTTGTGACGTCTTCGAACAACTTGATACCGAATTCAGGTTCGTTGGCAGTAACACCAGTGCTCATGACTTTGCCGGGTTCAATCCACTGAGTCTGTGGACCAGGGAACCTTAACTTGACATCGACTTCTGGCATGAAATAAGCCAATGTGTCAGGTAGAACGTGCATGGTCTCTAATCTCTGCATCAATAACTTCTGGTCATACGACTCCCATTTCTGACGTGCGAGTTCACGATGTATCGGAAGCTTAATATCAACCGCGCCAGCTTGGAACTTGAAAATAGACTCCGGATCGTTCTTCTCAGCTAACACACGTAATTCCTCGACCCTTTTTGATAAATTATAAGCCAAATTGCGCTGCTTAGAATCTGTAATTTGATCAATCTCCTCAACTCCGTTCTTTGCTAAAATCGTATCAATTTCGTCCAACAACCTTGACACGCCGTCATATTTAGCCTCCTTATCCTGATTAACGATTGCAAGTGCCTCCTTGAACGCATCGTTAATGCCAACAGGGCTGTTGTACATTGCCTTCGAGCGAGCCGACTTGAGAGTGATGGGACTTTTGGTAGATGTGAAATCGATAAACGCTTCTCGCAATGGCGGTGGAATCGTCAGCGACTTGTGTCGGATCGATGTTGCGACCTCGGTACCGTTGCTAGTCTTTAATGCTGTGAAGTATGCGACCAGATCGTCGACCGAGCATCCAATTGCTCGAGCAGTCTTCTTGAGCTCTGCTTCCGACACAGTTGAGATATCCACTGGCGCCGAAAACAACGAAGTGCTGGCGGCCTCAGCCCGTGACATGGCTTCGAGCACACGCTTCGATGCTTTGAACGCATTCACACACGATCCTCGGACCATATTCGCTGGTCTCGACTGCAAAGGTAGAATTCTGTGGTCGAACCAACCGGTATCTAAGAATCGTGTCTTTTTTTTTTCTAACACCTTGTGGGAACACACAACATCCTCGGAAAACTCTTTTCGTGAGCCCCCAAACCCTGGATGCTAAACAACTCGAAGCGACATTTCCCGGAAAAATATCTGGCGAGTAATTTGTTAAACAAAGATTACTACTTACTGTAAAGGCTTTGGCTACTAACTGAACTTACTGTTGTGTGCATACTGTGGCAGTTTTAATTGAACGGGCTGATATATATATATATATATATATATATTTGGAGACTAAAACAATGGCTGCTCCACGAATGCCGTCGGTTCTGTCGATTTTTTCCAAGACGAGGCCGGTCAATGTTAATCAAGTATGTACCACAATTATATTGTTTGCATAATTCTAATATCGTTTTCAGGTTGCTTTTAACGCAAGTCTCAGAAAAAACAGCACACTAGACATTCCACTACACGAAAAAAACTTGTTTCCACACGCGGCACAACCACCACGAGCAGTTCTTGCACAGCTCCACAAGTTCCCGTTTTTAGAGCCAGTAGGATATACTGCTCTTCCTACAGATTTCCTTAACTTGCCAGTTAGACGTGATTTGCTATGGCGTGCTGTGGTGTTTGAAAACGACAGATTGAACAACCGTAAGCATTTATTTGTGCGAAACAGAGCTGAAATGGGATATTCTAAGAAGAAGATGGCACCACAGAAAGGTCGAGGACGTGCTCGTCTTGGTAAAAATGGTTCGCCTATGCTCAAAAACGGTGGTATTCCATTTGGACCGCGGAATCCTGATACCAGAACCGAGCTCAACCGACGGATATATAATCTGGCGCTAAGGACGGCGTTATCGTATTTTTATCAGAACGGCAACTTAATGGTTGTTGATGGTGTAGCTGAGATTAAAACTGCACATCAGCGGGCTGCGGAGGAGATTATCAAGGGAAATAATTGGGTTAAGAGCAAGACTTTGATTATTACCTCTAGCGAACGTGAAATGCTTAAATCGTCGTTTGGTGCTTACAAGAACGCACCTGGAAAAGTTGGAATTGTCACCGCTGATGATATTGATGTCAAGACATTACTCCGGGCAAATAAACTTATTGTCGAGAAAGAGGCATTGGAGTTTATTCATGATCGTACAGCTGGCAAGGAATACTTGAGACCTGAAGAGTGTTCTAACCGCCCCAATATCGTCAAGCAAGTTGAAAAGAGAAGAAGAGAGAAACTTGCGAATCCGGTGTTTGCTTAATTTTTTTTTTTTTTGTATTTCTACCTTATGTACATACAGTCGATATATCGTGTAATATATATCAATGCATCTATCACCACTTAATCGCAATTAACCCACACCTATGAATGAATCCAGCTGTCCACCAGTCCGCTTATCCGCTCGACTGATTGGCTGAGCAAGTCCTGATACCCCGGATTGTTTTGGTGCTCAAACATGTTAATATGCGCCTCAATCTCACCTTGAGCATTTGAGTTCTCTGTGGGCACGAAGAATTCCGAGTATGGTGCTTCCTTAGGAATGTTACAGAACGTACGCTTTCCGTCGCCTTCACCACTCGCCAGCTTTCCAAGACCCTTGATAATGTTCGTAGGATCGATTTGTCTATTGGTGGTCGCTGGAGGTGGTGAAGCTTGTTTAGGCTGAATAACAGTGTAGTAGTCGATCAATTGTATGCGGTCGCGTGCCTGATATAGGGTCCACAGTCGAGTTTTTAACTCCTGTTGCTTTTTGAAAATAGCCCCAACAAATAGCAAATGATCATTAGCCCAGTTGGCGTCCACATTCTGATTTTTCAAGTACCATGCTGTGCCGGCAACAGCAGCAGCAGTGGTGGCCACTCCCGCAGCAGCAAGGCCAGCGATTTTGCCCCAGTTTGTGGGTTCGTTCTGGGTTGGACCCGATCGAGGTTGCTCAGTACTCTTCTTTGCAAATAGATACGACGCAGCAGCACCAATTGGGATTGCACTGGTCATGTTCTTGAGCTCGTTAAACTTGGTTGCTCCTCGAGAAACTACATCTTGCGCGAACACCGACGTATGCAGGCCAATAAAAGGCGCGTCGTAGCACATAAGCCCAATAATCTTCGGAAACATCACTTTTGAATCCCTAGCCAATACCTGAATCGCCGTATCAGCGACCACCAGGCCGCCCATGCTGTGAGCTGCAAACACTACTCCAACCCTCGGATTCACCACCGGCGACTGAGTTCCTAACGACACCTCATTATCAATAACCAAGGTCTCGGTATAATTGAGCAGTGCGGTCACCGCTGCAGACAGTTCTCCCCGGGTCTGGTAGGCCGGATACACGACCGACTTGAAATTGACATCCGCAGCACTGAACAGGTTCCGCAGTCGTTGCTCGACGTGCTTCGGAAAAGCTCTGAACGTGGTGTCGTCGCCCTTAAAGCCGTGGACGTATATTATCATGACCGTCTTTTTCATTGCGACGACTGGAATCAGGTATGTTCTGCAGCAGAATATGTGCCTTTAAAAATCGTGAGCTGCGTGCGGTCAACTGTGAGGCAACTTGTACAAGTTCTCGTTGGGAGTTTCATTCATTACAATATATATAATAGCGGGGGTGTCTTTTCGGCGGGCTCACAGTTTGAAGTGTGGAGAGTGAGAGAGAGAGAGGAACATCAAATATTGCTAGATATCTCACTATCTTCGAAAAAAAAAAGAAAATAAAAACTCGCAAGTCGGTGTACACACGTTTGTTGTGTAGCTTGCAGAATGCAATACCAGCACGATGTCAGCGTTGTAGTAGTGGTGGACAGCTCGGAGCTGGCGGGCGACGAGGCATCTAGGTTCGGCGAGTCGTCGTCGAGCAACCGGCAAGAGTCCAGCGATAACACTGGATATTTTGCTTATAATGTCAGCGGTGGCTCGTCATGCAATGACAGCGAAAGTAGCAGTCTGAGTGATGACCGCAGAGAACAGCAGCAGCTACGACAGAAGGTGACGGAGTACTACTCCGAGTACGTCGCACCTTCAGACGAACAAGTAGTTTTGGACGAAAACTATGACAGTGAAGATGAGTTCGAGTACGATAAATACGACGAAGACTTGGATTATAAAGATGAGTTTCAGTCGGGGATAAGGGATTCTTCTTCTTATACGGTGCAATGTGGGTGGATAGTGCTGCTCAGCACTTGGATTGTTTTTGTGCTTGGTGTTGGCAGCATGTTTGGTATCTGGGATTGGGTATGGGTAAGATAGGAACCAATTGGGTGTTTGGTTATTAATAATTATATATGCTGACTTGTGAGTGTAGTCACCAGCTTTAGAAGATATTGGTCGGTCATGGTCTAAGCCTAGTAAAGTGATTTTCGAAGTATTCGAGATCGAGTCAGATTTTCCAATCGAAGGTTACTATCCGTCGATGATTATGCTGCTATGTGTCGTTGCATGGATATGGTGCGTAGCTTCATGGGTTGGAATGAAGTTGTTTAGACATGCGAAAGGCGGTGTTTCGTCGGATGCGCTGACGCCGGTATCGCCTACACTTTCACCAATATCATAGGTTTTTTTTTTTTTTTTTTTTTTTTATCGTTTTGCGTTTTTACTGTATATAGTACTATCACCACTTCTAATGAATCATTTATCATTGTTTCTTATTTATTTATTTATTTTGCTAAATCCGTTTAAATGGGGGTAACGAAACTTATTTATTGCCCGTGTTCTTCTTGACGTACTCTACGTATGAGTCGAAGATTGACGGCCATGCGCCTTCCGAGTCGTAATTGCTTATACCATCCTGAGAGCACAAGATATTTGTCACAAAGTCGTATAAGACATTCCATGTGTCTTTGTTGACTGCCCGTGTATACTCTTCCTTCATGAATTTGATCCACAAGTCAAACGATTCTTCGCTCGGGAATTTATCTTTCATTAAGAGGTTCCAGTAGTCAACTGCAGAATCAAGCGGCAGAACACGTTGTCCGTCCGGTCTAATGTATATGAATGTGAAATTGTAGACTTGCTTGAATAACGCCGGTGTTTGAAAGTCTTCACGCAGTTGCTCGATAGCTTTCTTCATTTTAGGAATGCTATCAGCTCTAAATCGTTAAGTGTTTGTCACCCCCCGAACCCGGATGAGAAGATACATACTCTAGCAATCTCCACCCAATTATAAAATCTTCCTTCTCAAACTTGCCAACTGCCGGTGCCTTCAACTTGTAAGCGATGCACAACGTGATCGGGTCCTCGAGATCAACACCCAACTCCTGGAACAGTTCGATCGTGCCATCAATGCCAATCGTGGATGGCTCGTCTGGATCTACAACGTAAGCTCATCATGCACACAAACATTCCTACGCCTCCCCCCCCCAAAAAGAAAAAAAAAAAAAAAGAACGCAGCTACCTTTGAATCGCTCGAAAATGTCGGTCAGATGCTTGACCTCTTGCTGGGCCTTTTTGCTGCTGGATGATTAGGCCCCTCGTCCCTTTCATTGCTACATATACAATTGGAACCTTCTCCAAAAAAAGACGTAACGCACCTGTTTACTCCTCCTCCTCCTGCTGCTGCTGACGGCATTGACGCACAGCCGTTGTCGTAATACTCGTTCACGGCGGTGTCGACTCGCCAGTTGCAGGTCTTCAGATATGCAGATGCGGTTCGTGACGACGAGCCGGTGGCCGAGATGAAGTTGTTGACCGCAGCGCGCTGCTGCTGGGGGGTTAATGTGCTGCTGCTCTACCCAATGTTAGCTTATCATCATATATATTATCATCATCCACCAGGCACAGTTTGCAGAGGCGGTATTATTGTGGTTGTTGCACACCATGTTCTGAAAACGAAACAAAAAAAAGAGAGAAAATGGCAGACCAAAGATAAGATGCAAATAATCTTCTGTTTGCAATCGACCAACGCACGTTTAATATACAAGTAATATTAACTAATACATATATAAACTTGATTTTTGTTTTGGAAAAAGGGCACAGCCCAGACAAACGAATTTCGTCGGTCGTGTTTCCCAACGCGCCGCTTTGCATCTATATATTTTTGCACACACCACTCCTTTTGAATTGCGTAACATCCGATCCTACACAACAATTTTACTTCGGTCACAATGATCTCAAGCTGGTGGGTCGTGATCGTAACGATCCTGAGCCTGCTGCTTCAAGCCGTCGCTGCACACAACGTCAAGCTGGCCCCGCGAGCACGCGAGTGCTTCTTCGAAGACCTGCGCAAGGGCGACACCATGACCGTGTCGTACCAGACCGGCGACCGTGATGACGACAGCAGCAGCAGCAGTGGCAATCTTGGAATCGACTTCTGGGTATGTTGTTTTGGATAATAATATTGTGGGTGGGCCTTTTTTTTTATAGCAGCTGACGCGATATCGACGATCAAAAATTGTAGTTGACCGACCCACGCAACACCGTACTCCAGACAGACAAGGGTCAGACGCACGGCGAATTCACGTTCCACGCCGGCGTCGACGGACGACATACCTACTGCTTCTCGAACGAGGCCTCGTCGGGAATGGTGACCAAGGAAGTCGGCTTCAACGTACACGGAATCGTGTACGTCGAAGCGTCCGACCTCCCGTCCGATCCGCTCGAGGTCGAGGTCAAGAGTTTGGGCTCGATTGTCGAGCAGGTAAAGGACGAGCTAGAGTATCTGCTCATCAGAGAACGCGTCCACAGAAACACTGCCGAGTCGACCAACTCACGCGTCAAGTGGTGGAGCATATTTCAGATCGGTGTGGTCACCGGTAGCGGCATCTTTCAGGTGTACTACCTCAAACGGTTTTTTTAAAAAGGTCCAAGAACGGTGGTTTTAAGAGATTTAGGTATATAAAACCCGTATAGTCCAAGATATAATTATATATATATATATATATATATATATATATTTAAAAAAAAAATTCCATATACATTAACCCCAATATGTGCTAGGGGCAGCAACTCGATATCTAAATCAATTCTTCGTCTAATCGCACAGCTGGATTGTTCTCAACAAAGTCCAAGTCCACCTTATGCCCGACTAATTCTCTAATGTTCGAAAGCTTATACTTGATCATTGTCGGCCGTTCCAAACTGAGACCGAATCCGTGCACCTTGAGACCCTTGGGCAAACCCATCGACTCCAACATCTCTGGTCGGAACATACCCGAGTTACCAATCTCGATCCACTTGTTCAACCCGGCATGCCAAGCAAAAATCTCCATCGACGGCTCGGTATATGGATTATAAGCAGGTTTAAACCGTAGCTTGTCTACGCCCATACGCCGGAAGAAGCGATCCATGAAACCAATCAAGTCACCAAGCGTCAAATCAAAGTCCGCAATAACACCTTCGATCTGGTGGAACTCGGCCAAATGAGTAGCGTCAACTGCTTCATTTCGGAACACTCTATCAATAGAAAAGAATCTTGCTGGCTTAGGATCTCGAGCCAGCTTATGTAAAACACGAGACGACACCGCGGTTGTGTGAGTTCTGAGCACCAGTCTCAGCGATTCATCTGGGTTCCACGGGTATCTGTAACCAATTGACCCGAATGCACCTTTTTCATGCACCTGATGAATATTTTCCCAGTATGTCTTATCTTCAGGCATGTCAGCAACAACCGGATCTTTGATATAAAAAGTATCCTGAAGATCTCTAGCCGGGTGTTGTTGAGGCACAAACAAAGTGTCAAAGTTCCAGAACCCAGTCTCGACATACTGATTCGTAGCCATTTCACTGAATCCCATTGCGAAAAAAATTTGTCTGAACTCTTCTCGCACTTTGTTAAGCGGGTGAAGAGCACCAGCATGAGTAACAGCACCTTCGGCGTCAAAGTTATAAGGTTTGAACGACGCAGTCTTCCATGCCCCACTGGAAATCAACTGTGGCGTAACATCTGTCTCGAACTTTTTAATTTCGAGAGCAAATTCCGGTCCCTTGTCGACTCTATATGAGATCTTCTTGATCTTGTTGATCAGCTTACGCTTCTTTAATTCATTGAGTTCCTTAGCGTCGCCGAGAGTCCCTGTTTGCTTGATAGTAGAAAGTTCCTTAGCGGTCACGTCTTCTGGTGTCGCCTCAACCTGAACCAATTAAAACATTTTTGACTCTAACAAAAGCTTAGTAATAAACTTACTGCCGAGACAAGCTTGTCGCCATCCTTCTTGATCCACCCATTTTTGAACGCACGCAATTGTCCGAGTTTACCTGTAGCACCCAAAACTTTCTATCAACGTTAGATCATCCAAACAAAAATGTCAGCGATCACACTTACAGGAACATCCGCAATCTTGAAACCCTCCAAACTTTTGGTGACTTCCTCTAACAGCCGAAACTCATGACTGCCTTTCTCAATAATTTCCTCCGCCTCAGCAGTCAACGACCAGTAATCTTGCTCAATGGTCTTGAACACGACCATAGAGCGTGCAGCTAGCGAGCTGAGTGTGCCTATAAATTACATATTAGCCTCTAAAATCATGCAATTTCGTCATTGGTAAAACAGCAGTTGCTATCCGTACCCTGCATGACTGTTGTCTCCACGGTCGGGAATGCCTCAGCGGTGTCTTTGATGGACCCGCCGTCAAGCGTCTTTAGCACCGTCAATTGAAGCTCTGACATTCTGCACTACTCAAGTTTCAAACTGCAGGTTTCAGAAGTACTTCTTGCAATTCTGATTGTGTCGAGTGAAGTCAAAAAACCTTGGCAGTTTGAGCTCTTTACACAGACTGGCAATGAGTCTTTTCGCCAGCAGGAAATTTTGGATCGCAAGCCCTCCCACGACACCCTCAAACCCGCATCTCGTTAAGCTTAATGACGTGCCTTGGACCTTTTTTTTTTTTTTTTTTTTACATAGACGCGCCTATTGCCGAAAGACGGGCTGTCTTTGTAAGGCTTTTAAGGTCCACATAAACTATATAATGGCGCCGATCACACCGGATAAGGTGCACGAACTACAATCTAATCCAGAATGTATCCGAAATATATGTATTCTAGCGCATGTGGATCACGGCAAGACATCGTTGTCAGACTGTCTTCTAGCATCAAATGGCATTATTTCTCAGAAAATGGCCGGCAAGGTCAGATATCTGGACTCAAGAGAAGACGAGCAGATTAGAGGTATAACTATGGAGGTAAGAGAAGCGTATTGCAGTTGAAAGTTAGGCAAATAACGATGCTAATATATGTGAATCAGTCGAGTGCTATATCATTATATTTCAAAATTTTGCAGCATAATCAAGACGGATCTGATGAGGTCAAAGAACACCTTATCAACCTTATTGACTCTCCAGGACATATAGATTTTTCTTCTGAAGTTTCTACTGCTTCCAGATTATGCGACGGTGCATTAGTGTTGGTGGATGCAGTTGAGGGTGTGTGCTCTCAGACCATTACAGTTTTACGGCAAGCATATTTGGAACGGATTAAACCTGTTCTGGTCATAAATAAAATAGACAGACTAATCACTGAAATCAAACTTACACCAAGTGAAGCGTATATACACATGTCTAAGCTTCTCGAGAAGGTAAACGCAGTCATGGGCTCTTTTTTTGCGAGTGAGCGAATGGAACAAGAGATTGAAGTCGGCGAAGACGGAACTGCAGTTGAACTAGATGACGAGCATCTGTACTTTGCGCCAGAACGAAATAATGTCATCTTTTCCAGTGCTATAGACGGTTGGGGGTTTACAGTGCAACAGTTTGCCGTCATATATGAACGAAAACTTAAAATGAATCGTGCTGCATTAGAAAAGGTTCTTTGGGGAGACTTCTACTTCGACCCAAAAACCAAAAAAATTATCACTGGAAAGTCACTAAAAGGGAGGAACTTAAAACCATTTTTTGTACAATTCGTTTTGGAGAATATCTGGGCCGTGTATGATTGTACAGTAATGAACAGAGACCCTGAGAAAACCGATAAAGTTGTGCAAGCGCTGGGGATAAAAGTTTTGCCGAGGGACTTACGGTCAAAAGATACAAAAGCATTACTTACGACAATTTTGAATCAGTGGTTACCATTATCTACATCAGTTTTACTGACAGTTATTCGTCAAATTCCTGCTCCAACTGTTGCTCAACGAGATCGAATTCCAACTATAATTGAATCTGCGCCAAACGGAGAACTTATCGCGCCAGAAATTATGGAAGCTATGAGAAAATGCGATGCTTCAGGGCCAGTTTCAGCGTTTATTTCCAAAATGGTAGCTATTCCTGAGGAAGATTTACCCAAAAACCAACGCGTATCTACTACAGATGGTGCGGATTTTTTGGAACGTTCCAAACAAGCACGAGAAGCTGCAAAGAAAGCACAAGAGGAAGCAGAAGGTAAATCCGCTACTTCGCCATCGGCTGTATCTACACCCGAGCCTGACTCTCTTGCTGCCGCATTAGCGCAATATAACTTGGAAGAAGGAATTGAGGACAAACCAGTAGCCAAGAACACAGATGCGATGATTGGATTTGCTCGACTCTATAGTGGAACTTTGACGGTTGGTGATGAGCTTTTTGTTCTTGGACCAAAGTACAATCCAATATTTCCAACCAGGTTTGTCACAAGGACAACGATCACAGATCTTTACTTGCTAATGGGTCGTGAACTCGTGGCGTTGGACAGTGTTCCTGCCGGTAATGTTGTCGGTATTGGTGGTCTCGAAGGTGCTGTTCTTAAGAGCGCTACTATTTTCTCAGTAAAAGGCGGTATCAATCTTGCTGGTGTGAACTTGTCTTCAGCCCCTATTGTGCGTGTAGCCTTGGAACCAGAGCGACCAAGTGACCTTCCGAAGTTGGAAGAGGGTTTGAAGTTGCTTAACCAGGCTGATCCTTGTGTACAGATTATTATCCAGGAGACTGGAGAGCATGTTATTCTTACTGCTGGGGAACTCCACCTCGAGCGATGCTTGAAGGACTTGCGTGAAAGATTTGCCAGAGTCGAAATTCATAGTTCAAAGCCAATTGTGCCTTACAGAGAATCTATAGTTCGTGCTAGTGAGATGAATGCACCAAAGAGTGGTGAACTACCACGTGGAACAGTGGTCACTAGTGTAGCCAATGAGGCGATCAAAATTCGATTTCGCGTGCACCCATTACCAGCAAACGTAACGGAATTTTTGATAAAATATAAGAACACATTCCAACTTTTGCGCCGCCGCAAATCCTTTAAAGAGTCAGATCAAGAGGAAAATGAAGAATCCGTTGAACAGTCAATTGAGGCCATCAACAAGACAACAATTAAGACCGAATTAGATAATGAAGATGACGAATTTTCTGCGAGCAATTTGCTATCATTAGATGAGTTGCGCACGAAACTTGAAGAAGAGTTTATGGCTGCGGAGTCAGGTAAATCTGTATGGGAAGGTGTTATCGATAAGCTTGTAGTATTTGGACCGAAATACGTTGGTCCCAACATTCTTATCGATGCTACCCCAAATGGATTTGCTAGGCATTTTCTCGCAAAGGTTGATGACGCATCTTCTAGAACTTCATTTCAAGATTCTATTATCACTGCATTCCAGTTGGCCACTGCTTCTGGCCCGCTATGTGCTGAACCCATGCAGGGTGTCGCTGTGTTTGTTGAAAATATTGATGTCAATAGGGCTGCAGAAAATGAGTCTTTAGGTACTCTTGTTAGTCGACATTCTGGTCAGTTATTGTCGTCGACAAGAGAAGCTATTAGACAAGGATTTCTAGATTGGTCACCTCGTATTCTATTGGCTATGTATAGCGTAGAAATTCAAGCGCCCGCGGAAGTTCTTGGAAGGGTATACTCAACAATTGCCCGACACCATGGTCACATCACTTATGAGGAGATGAAAGAAGGCACTCCCTTTTTCAACATTGGTGCTACGGTACCTGTTATCGAGTCATTTGGTCTTTCAGAGGATATTCGTAAACAGTCGTCCGGTGCAGCTTCTCCGCAGCTAATCTTTGCCGGGTTTCAAATGCTTGACGAGGACCCATTTTGGGTTCCATCTACAGAAGAAGAGCTCGAAGATCTTGGAGAATTTGCTGAGCGAGAGAATGTGGCTAAACGATATATGGACGTTGTTCGTCGTCGGAAGGGATTGTTTGTAGAGGAGAAGTTAGTCAAAAATGCTGAGAAGCAGCGAAATTTGAAGAAGTAGATGCATACAAAAGGTAACGGCATGGGGAGGGGGATATGTAATTATAATTGTATATTCGATAATCATTCTTCAAAATTGTAAACATGTTAAATCCTTTGGCGCACAAATAAATACACGATAGGCTTAAGTTTAACCGAATCGACAACATAGCACGTTATCAACCATATTAATACAATAATAGTTGGTAAAAACCTTTAAAGAACAAGCATCAGATATGATCTAACTTTTGATATCTATCCCAACCGGAAATTCTCGAATAATCAATCACAGGTGAACAATATCTGTGGTAATTATTCGCAATCTATTTGTCGCTCAGACTAAGGGTATCCAAGAGGGAAAAACAAAAAAAAAAGAACAAGATTATCATGTCAGCCAAAACAAATATTTATTTAGTATATTCATTATGTACATATCTAACTAGGAGTAGGAGTAGCTATATCCTTCGCATCCTCATTCATTCCAGCAGTTTGCTCTTTAACTAGTTTATGATACATTTCAGATGATCCTTTCAATGCATTGAGAGTAATCTCAACATATTTTAAAATGCGTTTGTGTTCTTCTGCAGTTACTTCTTTTGTCACTTTAGGGTTGGTGAGTTTCCAAATAGTTTCGATATGTCGATCTGCAACAGCCTGCAGTCTCTTTTCAGAACCCTCTAAGGAATTAGCAAGCAGAGGTAGTGTAGAAACGGCCTTTGATGGATCTCCCGATAAGTAAGCAGACCAAAAATGTCGAAGAAACTCAATTGACGTAGTGTGAGCCAACGTCATATCTTTCAGCGTTTCCGTATCAATTGCTGGGGTATTTGTCTCTGCAGAGTTGACCTTTCGTCGATCGGATATTAACGAAAAAACCTCTGAATGAGCTTGACTTGCTGATTTTTGTGTTGGAATAGCAGATACTAAAAGATCTTGTCCAAATTTGGTTGGTAATACATTTGAGTATCTCTCCAATATTTCTTTGGAAGATAGTTTAGTCATTTTATCGTTCTGAACCTTTTCTTCATCGAGCGGAAGTGAGGAGAATGCTTTTTCTCGATGTAAATGTAGCTCCACACGTTTGGCAGCTTCATGTTCCCCCAAATCTTCCAACTGGAGCTCTTTTGCCTTTATACTTTCTTGTTCAGCATCATCCGCTTCATCCTGAACGTTCACAATCATCTTCTGACTTAGCTTGTTCATAGTGCGTATGATTGATAATGCATCTTTCTGCGTGGTCGGTCGCATAGTCACATCTGGTTGGTTACCAGTCTTTTGGCTATCATCCGCTTCGTTTCCTTCAATATCTACAAATCGCATAATGCGTGCGTTCTCGTTCTCCGCAATCCGCTGTTCTGGTGTCTTGCCATCTTCATCTGCATCAAGGTACTTATCCATTACTCTATCTGGAGGATCAGTCACCGATATCTTCTCTCCTCTTAGCTTGCGACAGAGCTTCGACAAGAAAAACCGCGACCAAAATTCTTTTTCACTCAGCGGTGGTACATTCTCTCCATAAGCGCGAAATACTACAGGATACTGCTGGAATATGTCTTTAATTTTTTCCGCTGGCAAAGACATTCGAACTTGTCCACTTGCGTCAGTTTGATTACTACCCGTTCCAGTTAGCTTGATCGTCGCAAGTACATTGTATGGGCCGCGTTTCTGTGCGGAAATTAAAGAGTGCATTCGTAGTAGTGGTATTCGTGAACTCCAAAACTCCTTTCGTGGTAGCTTCTGGGTCACCACAGCATCGACAAACTGCTGCTTTAGCGATGGATTTTCTCGCAAAACTGTTTGTTGCAATTCATTGTCTGCAAGTAAATCGGCATCTGACAATCCTCCCTTGATCAAGCCACTTGGTCCAGCTGTCTTCTTATTCAGTGTCGATGATATCGTAGCAGACGAGGCCAACGCTGAAGATGAATCTGGTGTAGGTGTTGCCGGTGATCCAGGTGTATTTGGTGTTCCTGCTCGTGATGCAGCAGCTAAAGATGCTAAAATTGATTTCAGAGCTTCCAAGTTCGCCCGGGTCGTGAGTTCAATTACATATGCCTTTTTGCTCTTGACAGTGATCTTGATCTTGGCTTTGTTGCTAGTTGGAGGCGACGCTTGCAAACCTATGGCATTAACACAACACTCAAAATAGCTAATACAATTAGTAACATACCAGCAATATCCTCAAGTTTGATAACAAGTCCAATTTCCACTGGCTCGTCCGCGCGAGTGGCCGGACACCATTCGACCACTTGCCGATGATTTGACACCGTCACCGTACCCTTTTTACCTTCGTAAAGCGCAAGTGCATTGAACGGTGCACCCACGGTGCTTGACATTGTAAGTGAAAACCCGTCTCGTTCCTAGTAGCTGCTCGGACAACTTGGCGATGAACTAATAGTGATTTCTGTAAATCTCGAGATCCCGACGCGACAAATTCAAGATGACTTTAAAATCTGTTTTAAATTCCCAACGCGAATGGTTCAGTGAATCCTCCCAAACCGAAGAAATTATGCTTTAAAAAACATTGAGAAGATTTGATTATAACTCATCACAATTTCGGCAACATCTATGACGGTATGACCGAACCTCCAGAAACAAATAATATTCCAAGTCTCGAAATATTGCAGTCTTCTTGCACGATATGTTCGAAATCATCACCCGCATACAAATGTCCGGCATGTTTTGCGAAGTATTGCTCTGTTGCTTGTTTTAAGACACACAAGATCAGAACGTCATGTAGTGGCATGTCAGATGTGAAAGATGTGGTACTAAAATATATATCTCGATCAGATTTGATAGGGAAGCGGGGATACAAAGACGTGGATCAGAATGAAGAGAATGGTGATTGTGAAGACGAAATTTCGAAACGACAGCAAATCGGAAACAGAGACTATAACTTTTTAAATTTAATCGAGAGGCGAATTGGCGTAGGGAAAAATATTGCAAGGGATATTGTAAACTCTAGAAGAGGGAGAGGTAGAGGTCGTGGTGGACGTGCTGGTCGAGGTGGGAATAGTAGAGCCAGAGGCCGCCGAGGAAATGCTGCGGGTATAACGACAATGGAGAAGAAAGAAAATGAGACTACAGATAGTTTATCTTCATCTTCAGAAGATTCATCATCTGATAGCTCAAGTGGTTCAGAATCAGAAAGCGAGGACGAGAAGGCAGCCACACCATTGCCTCCGCCTTCTCCTCGCGAGATCATCGAAGTGGCCGACGATGATGATCCTCCGGACGAAGTCAGTTCAAAAATAATCTAAATGTTGAGGCGTATATATTGCATTTATGGAGTTATCAGGCGTCGCATTTTGGATAGGCATAGAGAATAGCTTAATTGAGTGGAATCTCAAGATAAGCTGTAGTATAGACTAGTAAAATTAAAATGTTCTAAAATAATCCAACACATTCAACGCCCAGAAATACAAAGCACATCAATCAATCTTACTCTATCGAAATGTCTACTTGCTCCATCACGCCACGTCCAAAAAAATCACTGATGAGTTTGAACTTGTCATCAGCCTCCTCGAGCGCTGACTTGAATAGGTCGTGACGATCTGCCATGTCATCCTGTGCGCGTCTAATCGCTCTGATAGTAGCATTATTAGGAGCACACTGAGGGCATTCGGTATCCTCATTAACTTCATTCAGGCACCGGCGATGGTACGAGTGTTTGCACATAAAATGAACAGTGGGCAAATCTAGTGCAGTACCACAGCTTGCACAACGAGTAGATTGGAAAACACGAGCCTCGGTTTCGAGTTCTCTGATCTCATCTTGCTTCGCTCTAGTTTCATTACGGTAAGATTCTGTTAGTTTACGGTTTGTCTCAATCTCACGCTTTTCGCGCTCAATGATCTCTGTAATATATCCCTTGACAACACCAACTGTTGCTACTGCATTGACACTTAAAGCCTGTATAACTTGCAATGGAGCCATCAAACCCTCCTTCTCGATCTTCTTCAGTACTGATTGCAATTCATCCGAAGCAATTGCCATAACTTCAGGAGACGATGTAAAGTATGACAACGCCAATGGATAAACCTCAGGCTCGATATCACCATACTTGTGCAACGTTTCAATAGCAGCTAAAGTGTCATTAACAGCAACGCAAGATCTGAAAATGTCGATATGCAGACTCTCTTGTTCGCGTACTAATATTCTTCCTTCATTGAAATTGTACAAATGCGAGAACAATAATATGTTAGCCGGGTCAATCGGTGCCTTGAGACCTGTGATTAAACCCTTGCTCTTTTCCTGCCAATTTCGCTTTTCAATTTCTGTAGGCGCAGCTTCGGCTTCTTGTAGGTACATTTCAAACAATGTAGTATACATATCAATGGCATCACTATCTGGCTCCTCCTCGACATCCTCAGAATTAGACTGATGTCTTGACTCGTGATATGCAATACAAGCTTCTAAGAAAGAAATGAAATGTTCAGGTTGCTCCACAAATGTCGCAAACACAGTGCGAGGCTTTGGGGTATCGTAGCTTTCCACAGGTAACTGAACAGCCTGTGTAGTTGATTCCGGCGCGCCAGAGCCTGTTAATCTATTACTTATGCTCTCTATGATTGAAGGTGCAGCTTCTCCTCCACTACCTGACATAACAGATGGTGGCCTGCTCGAAGATACCATTCCAGTCATACCAGTCATGCTAGTCATATATGGAATCAAACCCTTGTAAGCACCGATCAATGGCGAGATCGGTCGAGCAGCTTCCGAACTACCATTCGCACCATCCAGATTCGGCACCATAGTAATCTTCCTAGGTGCATATTTTCCAGTAAAATAATCAATAAACAATTCGGTGGTTTCGCTCGGCAGATTATTTAGCAGTACACGGCCATATCTAGTCAAGTTGTAATACATGTCTTCTGGAGACAAGCTCCGAATAAACCGTAAACTAGTCTCATAGTCACCTAAATCTTGCAATGTGATATCAACAACAAGTTCAGTTTGGTCATGCCTCTCAGCCAAATAAGCAGCCTGATGGAAGTATCCACCTTGTCTGCACATTTGAATAACAGTATCAAGATCAAACCTTAAATTTTCACCCTCAGATTTGATGAACGTCTCGAGTTTGGCAGTATCTTTAAGTTTAGCATAACAGTTTAAAAGCAACGTCGTGTGATCGGCATTAGCAATTCCACGGTTATGCAACTCTTCCAAGAACGCTGTTAAGTTATAGATCCGTTGCGAGTCTAGATACTTCCTGATAACTTGACTTGATTGGCTACCATCGATTGCTTTCATATACTGATCCATTGCGTCGTCGTAGTCACCTTTGTCATATAGATAATCTCCGTACTTCCTGTAAATGCTCATTATTAGTTTATTGTCAGCACCTGAGTTCATCGCCAGAGTAAGTGCCAAACTATACAAATTACGTTGGTATAAGCTTTCAAGCTTTTGATTTAGTTCGCGCTCAGAGTGCCTGTATAACTGACCATCTCCACCCAGCACGTACAAATCACCCCATTCTGCAAACATCGCCTTAATGCCGTCGACAAATTGACCTGAGTACGCAATAAACTTATTATCGGTATCCATAATGGTAAATTTTGTGGTGTCAAAAGGGTTTTCATTCGTGGGAACTACTCCCACAAACCGGCGGATAGTTGACTGGGTGTTCTGATCAAGCGGTGGATTGCTTGGCGACTCAATTGCAAGATACGACTTATACACGAATATGCCGCTTTTTGGCCCATCGTACATATAACATGGTCCTCTACCATAAGGCGTATAAAAATAAATAGCATCATCTCTAGCAACAAGGATCTCTCCGGTACTGCGCTTCAATGCAAAACATCCAGCTGCACAACCTTTATCTTCCAAAACTCTAGCCTGATGCCCCAAGTTTTTGCCATTTGTGTAAATAGTCAAAATCTGACCAGTAGTGGCGACATACAAAATTGATGTCTTGCTCGCTTCGTAAAACGCAAGACCTGTAATCGGTTTATCATTTTCAAAATAAACTTTCTGCTTCACACCTTTATCATGTAACAAATCACCACGAATCAAAATCAAACTTCCATTCTCCAGACCAACAGCCGCAATCGTAAAATCGTCTGAAATTGCAAACGCAGTAATTTCTGAGATTTTTTTCATGTGCAGCGTAATTGAGGCATTGCATTTCGGTCCGTCCGTCTTCTTATCTGGCTTGTCAAGCGACCATATCTTTAATTGTGGCTCTGCATTAGGTCCTTCCTACAAAAGTTAGACTAGCTTTCATTAAAGAGAAATACTATTTGACGTACAGCGACTGTAATGAGATTCGGTGTATTCTCAGGTTGAAGCATATATGAAATATTTGAAGCACCGTTATCATGGGCGGTAAACGAGACTTGCAGCTTGAGAGACTTGTATACGATCTTGACTATACCCTTAGAAGTACCCAAAAACAATGTGCCAGAGCCTGAGCAAATAGCCGAAACATTTGGATCCTGGATAATTAATAATCGGCTATGCGATGAAAGCGCTCGAAGCGAACCTACCGAGTACAGAGGTCCATCGTCGTCAGTCAAGTTTGGATCTCGAATTGGCAAAACATCAAAAAAGTTAAACTGACGCCACTATAATCATGATTAGAAAATCTACTTTTTGAAATGAAGCTAACAGAATGGTGGGTGATTTGAACTTACCGCGGCTGGAGCCATTGTGACAAGTTCCTCCACGAAACACGAATACCAACAGTAGCAATCGCGACAAAAAAACTATCCAGTATTAGACAAGCTAAAATAGTTGGGTAATCCCGTGTGTGTTGAGAACCACCGGCACTAAGTAACCTTTGTCGATGTCGTGGTGATGTCCGATTGCAGTCGCACCTTTAGGCGAAGATTCGATAAGATGTCGAAAATGTCTACAATCCGGGTCTTGTACTTCTTCCGGCCAAGGGAAAAAAAACCAACCCCTTTCGGCATATTGGACTACATATATACGAAAGAGCATTAAAGGTCAGAAGTTAAAACAGGATATCACACATCGAGCTTAACATGTCAAGTGTAAGTACATTGCTAATTTGATTTTTTTGTGCGTGTTTGTACTGACGTTGACAGTTCGCACCGATTAACCCAAAGCCATTTCTGCAAGATCTTACCGGCAAGGATGTCATTGTTCGATTGAAATGGGGTCAGACTGAATATAAGGGGACACTTATCTCGGTTGATTCTTACATGAACTTGCAATTAGACAGCGCTGTTGAGTTCATTGATGGCGAGAACAAGGGAGAGCTGGGCGAGATCATGATCAGGTAAGTTTTTGGCGCAGTTTGTAGGTAAAGTTTGCTAGCTCTAATTTGTGTAGATGTAACAATGTGCTATGGGTCAGTCAAAATGTAAAATCAGAAGAATAGAGAAGACGAAATTTGGGATTTGGTTCGAATGAGGTGCTACGATATGTAACAGAAAGACACAGATTCGAAGTTAGCAAGACGACGAAAAGAGAGAACAAGAAAAAATTGTTTAATCTTATGTACATTATTTATCATATGCCGACTATTTATAAGGTCATTCAAATACTTACTGCAAAACCATGAATTCCTCTGACAACTTATCACGCAGGATGTCTAAAACATTCTGAGCTTGCACGCGCACCAATCCGTCGCTATCACTCGCTTTGATGTATCGGATACTTCGAACGATCTCCTTTGCGAATTCAGGTGGAACCTGATTCAAAGTGTTTACACCTTTCAAAAGTGATCCAATGAGTACCACCGACGCACGTCGCAACGTTACCCCGGCCTCTGAAGTCTCGAAAGTCAAGACACCAAGAGCACACGTAATACAGTCCTGTAGCCAAAGCGTAAGTCCAAGCGGATTAACCTCGCAGGCCATGCCAAGAATACTCATAGCAGACGATCGTATTCGGATATCAAGCTTGCGGTTTGCAACTGTAGTGATCATGGGCTTCACTATAGACTCTGCATTGACATCCGTCAAAGCTTCACCAAGTCTCTGAACAGTTCGTAAAATTGCCTCGCCAATTCGTAAGCGCTCATCAAGCGACGGTTTGCTTCCAGAAGCCGTATACTCCTTTATGAGTTTCTTAATCACTCTGATCCCATGCTTCTCTGTCAAAGCTTCGAGACCTTTTATGCTATTGAGATAAATAAACGAGTCTTCGTCATTCAACGTCGACAAATACACATTGAGCATCGAGTTCACATCAATCACCGGATCAGATGCAAGTATCAGTTCTCGTAAAACATGCAATCCATGAGCACGAATCGGTATAAGAGGATCTTGTAAATGTGTAAGAGCTTGATGATACTTTGATTTCGACTCTGAAACTTCGGGCGCTTGACTGGCTTCGATATTCGTTTCATTCAATAGCATTGATAACGTAGCTGCAGACGATGCAATCTGCTTCGAGCCGTGCTTTGAAATATATTCGAGAGTAGGCGCAAGTGCTTTAAGAGAGCTCGAGTCAGCATCACTCAAAGCCGTACCAAGCATAGTTTGCGACACAATGGCGCTCAGAAGCGACAATGCAACCGACACGGCTTCTGAAGTAGTCTGCGCATCAATTTCTCCATCATTCTCGTCATCGGAGTCACCAGTAGCCTGATATTGCACAATATTGCCCAATTGTTGCATAAGCGGCCTATTTTTCTCAGACTCATTTGCTTTAAACGACACAACATATTCTGACAAAATTCCAGATACAAGTTGAATCATTTCTGAAGGAGACTCAATCAAATCTGATTTGTGCTTATCCAAAATTCCTTCTAGTAATCGTACATTAACAAACGTTGAAAATGGATCTGTATCATCTTCCATAACTGGCTTGGATTTTGAAAGCCATCGTTGTACACTCGACATGAACACCTTTTTAATCGCATTTTTGTCAAATTCATGAATTAGGTCCAACAACATATCAATCCTTTGTTGCAAAACATCAATTTCAGATAAACTCCCAGCTATATCCGCTCTATAAGTAGCTTTGCGTTTTATAATTGTAATTCCACCGTTTGCTCCGTTACCAAACTCCCAGTCACTGCCTGATGTAGTCTGGATTTCGCGAATAAGTACTTCAATAAGCGTTTCTGGGTGATCATGAGTTTTGAGGTAAACGGTAATTAAAGACTTTATATCATTTGTCAATCTTTTCGTCTTCATCTGGAAACCCATTAGTGCCCACAGAGGAATAAGTACCGATCCAAGTAGATGGAATGTGATATCTGGGCTTAAATATCTGACAAAGTTGAGTAACCTTACAATTGTCCACGACATTTGCTCTTCAGAACATATCTCATCTTGATCCACCGCTTTCGGTGAAAATACTTCAACCACTGGTGCAAATATAAACATGAGCACAACATTTGGCTTTGTAAGATAAAGTGAATTTACAACCTGAACTGTTGACTGTACAAGCAACTGTTGTTTAGTTGACTCCAAAATTTTTAAAATCTGTCTAGAAACTTCAGAATAATATAGTTTAGGATCAACAGCGCGAGGCACACTACCAACTACTTTTGCTGCTCTATCAAGTTTCTCGATCGATACCTGCTCGTCTTCTTGTAATCCTCCTACATACTCAATCATACACTTCACACCATCATCTTTTCTCGTCAATGGAATCATCGCCAATGTGCGTGTAAGAATAGATAAAAACCACGGGGTAGTATCTTTAGAGATCAACGAAGTTGTGTATGAAAGTAAAGTATAGGTCTGTAATCGATTTAAAAACGATGTGAACTTAGCTCTATATTCTGCAAGACTTGAATTTGGTTTAAATGCAAGCTGGCCAAGTCCGCATATCATATCTGTACAGTACTGACCGCCCATAATCATGTCAGCAACATCATCCTCGCTCTCGATGATTTCAAGTAATGTATCCATCGTTTCTCGCAGCAAATCTACTCTATTCTCAGATTTCTCAAGTCGCAGTAATTGGACCTTATCTTTCACACGCTTTTCAATTGGAATTCCCACTCCAGGAGACAAATAAGGGTACACACACTCGAGAACAATGAGATCAAGCAACGCATTTAGTGTCTTCATATGAGCCAACGATATGGAAAAGGTATCTGGGTACTTCATCTGATCCTGTTTAGACGCATCATCAATTCCAACCAAAAGTCCTAATAACCTTTTAACCACAAAACTCTCAGCATCTTCAATTTTCGTATCGTCATTGTTTTTGAAATATTGTACAATCGCATCAAAGTAAGTCAAGTTTCCATCCGACGACTCATTGGTTGACGACGCTTGGATTTTAGCTGTCTCCGACAAAATAGCCGACACAGTACCAAAATAGGTCTCAAGCTCTCGGGACATTATATCTCCATCTCTCAAAGAAAAACTAATAACTTTTCTGATTAGGAATCATCATCGCCAATTATCCCAATAAGTAAAATCTAAGCCGCTCTCTCCATACGCACGTGACCAGCGCCAACTAGAAGTCTAATCGAGTCCCCCGGGATTTTAAGAATCGGCTGATGACGTGTTCGGCAAGGAACTGGACGACGATCAGGGTTCAGGTGGAGAAAACATACTAAAAGGACAATGGAAATGTTTGGTATTGTTTTTAAAAGGTATATCGGTACGACTAGAGCTCAATATTGTGCAGTTGTGGGAGTGAGATCATATGCGCGACTGGCGAAGCGACAACCTGGTATAATTGGTGCAAAAACACCTACAAATTTGCTATCGAAAGCGCTGGTCGCACAGAGGTATCGAGAAACGATGAAACATACGGATGGAAAAAAATTATTGCAATTAAATCATATTTTGAAGTTTGGCGAAGATGAGGAAGAGCAAATCAGTGCTCATGAACATCCCAAAGTTAACTTGGGCGAGAGTAAGTTCCTATTACTGCCAACGTAATTATTTAATACTGAAATGTTGATTTAGCACTTGATGTATTGACTGAGTTATTACCAAATATACAGCATGAGCAACTTCCTTCGTCGTTATTATCACCGCATATCCAGCTCAGATTTTTCCCAAAGACTCATCCAGGATTACCTTCGATTCGAGGCAAAACAGCATACCTTACCACATGGCGGATCGCACAATGGGTTTTACCATTATTTGTTCTTGGTCCACTAGCTGCGATTCCAGAGGGTGCAAAGGCAGTGGTTACGCATGAAAATACTGGGAATATCGTGTTCAAGATTGTGAATATGCGGATCGATACTTGTGAGCCCTCGGACGAGGGCCACCTAAGCCAGCCTGTATCTTCACAATTTGGCGATGACAACGTTGGATATGGCGCTGAGACTACACAATTATTTGTACGATGGGAAATTTCGTTTGAACCGCCTCGTAGTGAGAAAGAAGCGAGGAAATTTGGTAGTACTGGCGGTGGTCCAATTCATGCAAATCCTACCACCGTGACTGGACTGTTCACATTTGAATTTGATTTACAAGGACGAATACTTGTACACAGTATTGATGACGTTGAAGAGTTACGTGATGAGAAAAAGGAATTTGTGACGAGACAGAGAAGACAAGAAGAAGAAGAGGAATCTGGTCGCGGGGAGCCAGTGGTAAGCGATCAGAGAGGCAGCGCGGGGATTGGCCACGCTTAAAGCATTGCAAAAAGAAAGCGAATATCAAGAATTTAAGTCTGATTCGATTGGTTTTTATTATGTACAGATGAGCTTAGTCCAGGTCACGTTGGCCACATATTGACTCGGCTGGAAATTAATGTTCGACGGAGTCAAAAGTGAGGGGCGGGCAATGCAGATGTGGGGAAAGGCGTTTTTAATTTTGGTTGAAACAGGAAAGATATTAAGTTATGGTTTTTAAAAATTGAGCTTATTGATGTATAATTTTTTTTTTTTGTTGCTTGCAAGGAAATACGAGATATAATTAATATAGAATATATGATTAACAAGTCGTAGTTACCATTACAGGACATATCCATGATAGCACCAGTTAAATGTTAACAAAATCTCTGCTTTCCATCCTATCCCATTCCTTTCACTGATCCAACCAACACCAAAAACATACCCCATAATCTCTCTCTTTTTAAAATGCAATATGTACATAACTATACATATATGATCGTACTTTTCTTTCATATCTCGTGACGGTCTTGAATGATTGGCAAAAAAAAAAAAAAAAAGCTTTTTATGTTTAAAAGGAAAATTCGCCCTGGAGCATTCTTTCGCCATTTGGTGAAGGTGGTCTTGCAAATCGACCGCTTAATCGACGAGGTGGACTGTTACCGGGCGCATCGCGTTCGGGGGTCATGTACATCCGATCCTGCTGGTCGACCTTGTATTGCCCGTTTTCAGGCGGGAGGAATCGTACAGCAAATGAAGCCCTGCGATGATGATGGTGATCGCATACTACAGGGTCGTTGGTATTATCGTGGTCCGAGTGGACTGACGAGATTGACGACCTTGGCGATGACGGCGATAGTGGTGGCGACGGGAACTCGTCAGTTCGATTCACACTCCCACAATTTTTGTACTCGCTCTTGTCTCTGCTCCTTTTATCCATTGTAAACGAAGGGGCGAATGGAGGATTGCCAGTTGTATGGAACTGCGCGTGATTCCAAAAGATCTTGCCTCGATCAGGAGAGCCAGGCATGAAGCTGGCGGCCGCGCTGCCCACTGGAGCGACTGTACTTCGTCGAGAAGTGTCAATTATCGGCCTTGGAGTCATTCCAGAAGTTGTAGTGGTCGTAGACGGGATGTAGTTCTGGTACATCATCATCGCGCCAGTCGATCCCGGCGGCGACAGCTGCGGAGTGGGCCATGACGGCATCGACGCTCTTCGCCGCTGGTGAGTCTGGGTAGGCGAGATTGTAGCTGACGGAGTAAGAGCTGATTTTCCTCCAGACGGAATCGAAGTTGGAATTGGAATTGGCTTCGATGGATTTGTGCTTGCTGATTTGTCATCCATTATATGTATATATGTATCTAATGCAGATCTGATATCTGGTAGTGGTCTTTAGCTGTGTATATGTAAATTGACAATACAACCAGATGAACAGATTGCACAAGAATTATCAAAAACAAAGGCAAGTTGGAGGACCAAGGGATCTAAGAAAAATATATATATGTGCAACGGCAAGCCAGGCAATATATAAAAAGTATGGTGACTTTGTCGCTTAAAGAACTTTGGGCGGAGAGAGAGGCACAAGCGATATGGCGCGCAGTTATTTAAAACATCTGACATCGCAATGTCTCACGACAGTTTTTAATATCGTTATGTATACGGTTACTAACACTCAACAACTCGTGGGGAGATCGCAGCTCTGAGCTGCGATTCTGTCAAATAAGGCTGGCTGGCCACACCACCGCACCCTGGCGATCACTACACATGGCCACGCTCGGATCGCGGGGAAGACGCGCCCAGCTGCAGTTAGTGAGGAGATTTACTGACAGACGACGAGTCAATTCGAAGCAACATAACATGAAAAAATAAATAGGAAAGAAAGTAAATAACTAGCAAGAAAGGATTTCTGCATTGCAGCTTTGCCACGAGTCAGGAGATCAGCATCATCGTCATCACCATTTTTCCCGATGCAGCCATCGACCGCCGGAGAGAAGCAAACGACAAAGCCATCAAACTTAATCACAAATGATCTCGGTTTCTCTTTCTTTTAGTTGCTATTGAATTTTTATACTTTGGGCGATTTGAAGCCAACTATAGACCGGCTTACGTTGGCAACTTCCTTGAAATGGATCGACATGGCGTCCAAGTGACTTCAGTCAGCTGGGCGTGCTCGCGCGGAGATGGCACCCAGTTTACCCCCATTCCAGACGAATAAGTTCTAATAGTTTTCCACCCAACGAAAAACAACGTGGCACCTGCAAGGTGAAAAAGGATTCTAGTGGTTGGTGGTAAGGGTAGCTTCGAGCGTCGAGCTCGCTGCTCTGCCAGTTAACTGCATGGCCAGTGGCCACCCCCTCCCCCCCCTTACCTCCTGCTAATCAGAGTGATCTCCTATTGCAGCCTCTCCGCACGGCTTAAGGGTTAAAAAGGATTTTCTCCAATTGCATATCAGCCAGGCACATAGCCACCACTATTTATTCCAATATGGCTCGGATATTATTCGTGGATTGTCATGGTTGGCTACATACAGTAACTACATAACCATGTACACATTCATATTTATGACGTCATTGGGATCTAGTCCAGGGCCTTGCGGGTATTGGAAGCACTGCGAAGGTGGATGCTTATTAGCCACGCCATACGTGTACCGAGCGTCTTCAATAAAGGCAGTGCAACCTGAAAAAAAACAGAACTTGTATTTCAACAAGAGATTTCCATTTATACAGTCGTATGTATGGCCATTCTTTCCTGCCAGCATATTGTCCCATTGTGCAGCGCCGCAGACGGCTGGTCCCGACCGGCGTTCGGGACCGAAGTCGACCTGGACGCCTCTAGTTCCCCCGGCGCCACCGGCAACTTTAGCTCCGAGCGCACGCGAGCAGTGGATGCTGACGACAGACAATTTGTGAACAATTGAACTTCTATTGTTAGGTCGTTAATCGGTAGACTGAGCGGTTGTGAATTCTGAAGCAATTGTGTATCCATTCTATTTGGCCTAGCGTGGTTTGGAAAGCCTGGGTTGTTCTATAACACCAGGGGCGGGGGTCGTAATATACATTCTTTAAAGACCAAACTAACTCAACTCCTGCAGATCTGCTTTGTTGTTTGGATTCCCAGATAATTACACGATTCGTATACAGAGATATTTTTAGGGTGGCACATAGCAAAATGGTGTCAATATCGGCGTTAGAACGGTTCAAGTATTATTTCGTTTTGCCAATCATTGGAGTATGCGTTTGGTGGGGGATGTTGGTTGCTTTCATGGCAGTCTGGGCAGCTGAAGCGGTAAGTATACAATACGGCCTATAAATCATTTGCTTGCTTTAGTAATATATGCTAATGGTGTAAGTATAAACTATTCCCAGGAGAAAATAGCCGTGAAAGATTACCATATATTTCCAACATTGGCGCATCGGGTCTAAAACCACTCTTTATTGCTGCAGATGCAGTCCAAGGAGTATTCTTTGTGTCGTCAATCGCAGCCGAACGGTATCTTCGTCATGCAAATCGACTTGAATCGACACATCGTATGCGGGAAAAAGTATGTTCAGGTTTATCGATCGCATTTGCAATCATAGGTACAATCGGACTTATCCTCCTGGCGATCTTGGATACAGTGCACCATCACACAGCTCACGTTACGAACCTATGTATTTTTGTAGTAGGTTTAGGATTGTCAGTTTTCTTTATGGTAATCGAAACACGGTTTATTAAAAGGTCTTACTACGAAGTCCACTGGCTGCGGTTTTCGTATTTTTTAAAATCAATTTGGTTTGTGATCGCAGTTGGATTAGCGATCGCATTTTGTGTTCTTGAAACGCTTGATGACGTGAATGTTAATGCTGGACCAGGTGTAGAATGGACATTGGCCTATTGGTATGGGTTTTATCCGATTATACTTGCTTTTGATTTATACCCTGCTACAAAGAACTCACAGACCAGAGAAAAGCAAGGAGGTTACTTGTTTAATTATTCAACTAATCACGATACAGAATCTAGTGCAGGTCGTGATGCAGATTATCAAATGACTCAAGTTAGGTGAAAAGCAAAAAAGTTTTTTCTTTCTTTTTCTTTTTTTGTTGTTGTGTAAATGTATGGGACCGGCGTTGGATTATAAAGAGTTATGTATTGATATATATTACATTAAAAAAAAAAAAACATAATTCTATCTAATCTATTTCAACTTCTTTTCCTTCTTACGCTTATTCGCAAGTTGTTCCTTTTTATCCATAACTTGTTTAATCCTCTCCAGACTCATTTTAACATCACCTTTCTTAAACGTAGCAATATCGTAATAAGCAGGTGCAAGTTCAAATAACCATTCAGGTTTAATTGCAGTCACAGTTCGAATATAATTTTTCGAAGTAAGTACAAATTCATTGTAAATCACCCACTCACTTTCCTGACCCATTACAGTAGATGGATGAAGTAAAACGTCCTGATTATCCTTTGCCGTGATGTAATGTTTTCCTTGACTGCTTTTCTTTGCCACTTGCATAAAGAAACCGGCTGTTAATGCTCGACGGATATTGACATAATAATTCCGATCTTCATATGGAGTAGACACAAGATCTAAATTCATGTTTCCGCCGTGCAAAGCCATAAGCCGTTCCATGATTCTCTTTAACTGCGATCGTACGTGATCAACAGATTGTAATGCTCTGTATGATAAGAAATGATCATAACACCATTGTGCAGGGTTGAATTGAGCTTCAGGCGATTTGAATGCGTGATACACGTTCAAAAGTGTGAGATGATCGCCATCAGGATGAGCAAACTGCATCTTCATCTCATCAGCTGCTTTTCGAGCAGACGCAGGTCGAACAAATACTGATGGTGAAGATAATAATGCTGTAAGCGAGATAATTTCATTCGAGCAATAGAATTCAGGCGACGTAAGCACCATCACAGCTAACATCGGATCAAGAGGGAACTCAGATGCCATTCGTCCCAACTCGGTCAATTCTCCTTCATCATCTAAACACCTCAAATAATTCAATTCCTCCAATGCGCGCATCATTGTTTCTGGTGCTGGTGGATCCATAAAATCAAAATGTACAAGGTCATCGATTCCTAGCTTCTTGAGTTCGAGCACCGTCGACGACAAATTACTCCGAAGAATCTCAGGATAACTCTGTTCGTTAAGTTCCTTCTTAAAAGCCTCCTCAGTATACAATCTAAAACATTTTCCTGGACGCGTACGACCGGCACGACCTGCTCTTTGCTGGGCCGAAGCTTTTGAGATCGGCGCAACCAACAATGACTCAACTCTGATTCTAGGATTGTAAACTTTTTGCTTGGAAAATCCTGGATCGATAACGTATACGATACCATCGATTGTAAGTGAAGTCTCGGCAATGTTGGTAGAAACAACCACTTTTCGACCAGGTGGGCCTCCAGGTGTACGAGGACCAGGAGCCTTTTCAAAAATCTTCTGTTGTTGTGCAGGTGGAAGTGAACCATAGAGAGGGTACACTTTTAAAAGCCCACAATCAGTCTCACGCACAAGTTCATCTGCCTCGAGAGAAATCTTACGGCACGCGTCTTCGATCTCTTCTTCACCAGTTAAAAACAACAAAATATCACCCTGGGCTTCGGTAGCATGAACTTGCAATACAGTTTGAATCGCTGCCTCCAAATAATCACGTTGAAATTCCGGAGTGTAGTAAATCTCAACCGGATGAGTACGTCCAGGAACAGCCAGCAACGGCGCATCGTTGAAGTATTTTTGAAATTTTTCAGCATCAAGTGTTGCAGACATGATAATGATTTTCAAATCAGGTCTTCGTAATGCAACCTCTTTGAGTAAGCCCATGAGAATATCAGTTGCCAGTGTACGCTCATGAGCTTCATCAAGCATAATACACGAATAACGATTCAAATCTGGATCGGTCATTGCTTCACGCAATAGCATACCATCTGTCATATACTTCAAAATCGTGTTTTTCGAAGTCTTGTCCTCAAATCTGATCGAGTAACCCACTTCCTCCCCGAGTGTAACATCCATCTCATCAGCAACTCTGGCAGCGACCGACATTGCAGCAACTCTTCGCGGCTGTGTACACGCGACCTGCTTTTGAGCCAAATGAGGCAAATCATCAAATAGTACAAACTGTGGGATCTGTGTAGTCTTTCCAGAACCAGTTTCACCCACAAAAACCAAGATCTGGGTCGATTGATACAACCTCAAAAACTCTGCTCGTTGTGCATGAACAGGTAAATTCCGTCGCACTTTGAGGATATCAAAGTACTTTTTCGATAATGGTCGACCGTTAAACGGATTCGATGGTCCATCTTCAGCTTTCACAGCTGCATCGGCAGTAGTTTTGTTCTTAGTCCATCCTTCCAAAGCAGTCTGGTTGCTCAAATCTATCTTTTTGCTTCGTCCATTGGCGTTGCTGTTGTCATCGTTCATGTGAGCAAGATACGGATTCTCCTCAGCTGGAGCCGGTGAAGGCTTATAACGCTTTGAAGCCCTTTCGTCTTCTTTAGCCATATTGATATCGATCGATGAGGCTATATTGGAAAACGATCACCAGTGAATCTTGATCAACGAAAGGTAATACGCTGTTCTCCCAACACGAAATTTTTAAGGAAAATAAATCCCATCTCAGGCCTCAAGCAAAACAGCCCTGCGGCGGTGCAGCTTGTGGCGCGAAACGTGGCGCGTACCCGTATCACCAATTTCTATCCGGATTGGACTCTGTACGGCGTGCGTCTCCAACGAACGGACACGGCAGGTGATATAGATCAAAAATAAACAAACTGCCTAAATTTGGTCTCCAGTCCTTCTCGCACAGTATTTTAATTCGCAACGACAGGCTATGGAGCAAGTTATTTCAATTACAAATACGGGTACAAAGCCAGCAAGGAAACTGTGCATGTAATGATCGTGCCAAAACGACTACGTTGCTTATCTCGATCGACCCCACTGCCCAGCGTCTCATTAAGGTGTAGAATAAAACAACCTTGCTAATACTTGCATCCGAGTGAGAAAGCTACAGCAAGTAAATTCATGTTTTTAATTTCTTGAGCTGAAACGTTAAGAATTTATATATATACAAATTAGCATCTACTATAAGTCAAATTGGTCTTGAAGAGCTTATTTTTAATTTTAAATGTTAAATATAGAGCCAGCTATTTAAACTATCACTAGTCATCACAAAATATTTCTTCCAAGTAGGCCATTGCGGATTCAATTTGTCCGATCAGATGTTGTTAATTAAAGACCTGAAAACTAGAGCGTTCTTGGCCAGTAGATGAAACCAACAGATTGTCTTCGCAGCTCGATCCTAGAGGCGGATCTTGCATATATGCGGGCTCCCAATAAAACAATCCCGAATTTGGAATTGCACCATCAATAACTGATATCACTCGGTCCAAAAACTCGGTTTGACCAGCTGCAGAGAACGGAATGTCGGTCAAATCAGACGGAAATGGATACGGAGGGTTAGAACAAGTCACCGGCCAATCAGTTTCTACTACAAGTACAGTCTTGCCGTAAGTGGAGTACATATTTTGAAGAGTGGTCTGCAGGGATGAAAGCTTTGCGCTGGAAGTATAAAACGGATAGTATGATACGCCCATGAGATCAAAATCAGTCGATAATAACGGACCCTGAGCCAAAACGGTATTGTAGAAATAAGACTGTGAACTCCAGCTATAACCATTATCAAGGTGAATCATAATCTTAGGGGTCGTACCAAGTTTTGAAGCACGAATAGCAGAGGAGGCAGTGTGCAACAAATCAGCAATGTTATAATAATGCGAAGTGCTTCCCAATGGCCACAAAAGCCCACTTCGAATCTCGTTTCCAATAGAGATAATCTCAAGTGAAACACCATTATCAAAAAATGTGTCGCATACCGTCTTGGTGTAATTGTAAAGCTGGGATTTGAGCGTAGAAATGCTCGTAGTCGACCATCCAGAAGGCGTCGTCTACAACGAATTAGAAACACAACAGATAGAAAAAATATCATATTTTACTACCCACCTGATGGCCTGGATCAGCCCAAGTGTCACTGTAATGAAAGTCAAGATAAATTTTCAATCCAGCAGTTTGCATGCGCTTGGCAAGCTTGATGTTATACTGCAAGTTATAGTTGCCATCCGAAGGATTGACCCAGATTCTCTGACGACTAGTGTTTATGCCAGCATCGCTGAGCAATACTTCAAAAGGCTGCACCGTGCCAGCTGCATTTTTGAATGTATATCCAGCTGATTCAGAGACAAGCAACGATGAAGCGTCAACACCCTTGTACTTCAGGGCATTTGCCACGGTCGCGAGCGTCAAAAGAATTGAAATAACGATACGCATTTTTGCTAGATCAACAATAACAACTGGTTTGAGTATAACTGATAGCTTTGGCCTGGTATGAAGTTATCTAGACTCTTTCACCATGGTGGATGGTTGATGCGCTTTTATACGTCAGAGCTGAAGTCGTCCAAAACGGTCTGAAGTTTATTAACGACGTTTGTCAATGATTTCTTGTGTTTTGTTTCAACTCGATTCCTTAAACTCAAGCGCAAGCGCACACAAAAACACATGATACAAGAATAGCCTGAAAAAAGGTATGGACTAGGCAACTTCAGACTTATCTACACAGATGGCCCCGGGGTACGTTTCCTCCGCGTTTGCGGGGGACAGCTAAAACTTACACACGTTTTCTACAAAACATTTGACCCTACAATTACTTTAACTAATATCGGAATAGTGCCGAGTTAAACTTTTCAAATTCTCACCCAAATTTTATTTTTCTGACCTAAATACCTCTTTTCACTTGTATGCAAAGCCTTCAAATCCTGACCCGTAGTAGCAGGAGCTTGAACGCGTTCTTTGTTTCCTTCCTTTTTTGTGGTCTAATTTGTAGGTAGTAGCTAAACGTTGTAGACTTTCAAAATTTGCAAGGCAAGGGTAGTGGAGAACTGTCTAACACAATCATGACTATACAGTTAATCTGTTGCTTTTGCTAAAAGAAGAATTTATTTGATACCCAAAGTCAGCCTATAATGCTCTTGGCGGATTGGTGCTAATATTTAGCGAATGCGAAGAGCAGTGCTTTTCCGGGGCATCCGCCATGGTCTAACTTTGGCATACAAATGCTGCTATCTCAAAATACGTCAGTTCCCGGGCGTATCTTGATCATGACAGTGAGACAACTAAGAACTCATCTATGGTTGGCAAGAACTCCGCTTCTGACGAAGTCGATCAAGATTGTACAGGCGGTTTGGTAATTCTTTAAGCGTCTGGCTCCTACGGCAGCTCAACAGCTTAAACATAACGTGGCTAAGTAGTCAACCATCCAACCATATGATGTCAAAGCAGCTATTTTCATGGCGTATGCGGATCTTATTCTACTCTGAAGAAGCCGATAAGCAAACCCTGCGCGCTGGTAAGAGTCAAGTACAACAATTCACAGGAACTTTTCTAGATTCGCTTGTTTACCATGCGCTTATAAATTGGAATCTATTGTTGCCAATTCGCGCTTGCAAGCCTATGCACCATACTGATTATTATGCAAAAACACATCTACACCTCCTGCTAAGAGCGCCAGACATCCGCCCAGTGGTGCTGAGTATTAGTTTGAATCTCAATGAAACATAACAATCATGTTTTTGATTTGATTATTTATCTTGCTATATTTTTGAACCTTTTATTGGTTGTGGTGTAGTTTATTATTTTCGCCCGGTTTTGTGATGAAAGAAGGCACTCTTAAATGATTGAGCTATATTCCATCCAAATGCTTTAATGGCCATAATTATGCGAGTCAAGCCTCAGAATTGAGTTTGCTCTAGTCATCAATTGAGTGGTTATTGTACATACAGGAATGTAAATTTCTCCCTGATAGAAAAATGTGACTTGCCTTCAGCTCGCCCCGCCAAGGTCTCATATTTTTTTTGTCTCGACTCCGCGCAACCAAGCAAGCGCTCCCATCCCCCACACTCTTAGTAGGAGCCCCTCGGGCCTCCACCAGGATAAAGCAACCCGCCCGCCTTCTGGGGCACAATCGGCTAATCGTCCGTTCTGGCGCTTGTGCTAATCCCGCGTCGCAACTTAAGCGCTTGCTGAAGAGTATATTAGTGTGATCAAGATCTAAATCTGATCAGACAGATCCCATTGAGGCCAGAAATCGTTAGATTGCATTCCCTGCGTCAATTGCCGGTGCGCTTATTAATCGACTGATGAGGTTGGGCGGGCATGGTCAAAAGGAATTCTGAAAAGCAGCGACACAAGTACAGCGGCCGCAACTATTAGACAACATCAAGAGTTCGCATTTTCTGAAAACATGCGCCACAACAACAAAGCCATAAACCTCTAAACAAATTCCATAGCAATTAATTTCATTCAAAAATTAATATTTCGTTGGATTTTACTTTCCATTTGAGTGTCGCGTGTCGGCGAGAGAGATCGCTTTGAAATCCTTTGTATGGGCTTTAAGAATTTGGCGCTCACGTGCTGCCCTAACCCATTAGGAGTAGGGCTTACACGTGACTAAACTTTAAATTTGGACCAATCAGAGCTTGATATCGAGAAGATGCGCGTCCGCTCTGGAGTCTGGTAACAAGATACAATTGAACATCATGAGTATTTACCTTAAACAATTACTACTTTTGTATTATTTTTTTGTAAGCTGTACTCTATCTTTCTTTTTTTTTTTTTTTTTTTTTTTAGCTTTTTCTGAAGCGTTTTACGGCAGTTTCATATGCGCTCAAACAAATTGAATTCAAATTTCATCAATTCTCAGCATAAATTAAGCCTGGAAATTCTGCTGGCGAATATGGTCACTGCATGCTGTGTACGTTGAGACAAAGGGCAACTAAAATGAATTTTTAGAAATGTACGAATTTCAAAAAGAACATAGGAAATGAATGAGGTGCATTTTAAAGTGAGGAATCACGATGCAGAATTGGTTTATTCCAATTTACATTAGATCATCGTATACACAAGCAAGATTTCAATATTAAACCAAATCTACAAGCTATAAATAAAAGACACATGAAGCTGATTAAGACGCAGCAAACCGAATTCATTGATATCCATTGATGGAGCAAATCCACTTTGTCAAATATAGACCAATCTGCCAAAAAGCCCGGCTGGCCCATTTGCTTGATTGGGGACGGCTGGTGCACTTCCTCGGTGCATGCAACAGCTGTTTACAGACAGAACGAGAAAGCGATGTCCATCAGACGATCAGCAACACGACCAGGTCCAATCAAATGACATGATTCAAGGCAGGGGCCATCGACGCGCCTTCAATGCCGACACGGTGCACAAGGGCGCTGTGCTCCACTCCAACGGAACTCAGAAGTCTAAAGGATATCGATCAATTTTGTCACTATTTTCAGTATTTTGTCCTGTATCATCAAATGGTTCTCTCTAAATTAAAACAAAAAGCAAGAAAGGCCGCTCAAGCGGCTGCCAAAGCTAAACAAACCATTATGGAGGTCCGCGACGCCAAGAGAGCACGCCTCGACTGCGAAGCAGCACAGCCGGTAAGTTCGATGAATCGTTTTAGCAGCATTTTCACTTATTCAATAGACATCGAATTACACAGAAGTTTTGGAAATCAACGATTCCTTACAAAGGTCTACTCTAACGATGAATGCTGGGATGAATGCTAAGGTGTGTTTAATCTAAAAGTTGCAATAGACATACAGGTCATTGTCTAATACTATAGGTGGGAGTTGATACGGAGATAACGTCTCCGCTGGTAATCTGTGTTCTTGACGATGACGATGAATCCTTCGACAAGGTATGTTTAAGTAGAGGTAGACCAAGGACATTAGCAACTGACAGGCAGGCTCCTTTACACCATCTCCCTACTGATTCTTCCAATCCAGTGATAATTGATGATGATGATGATCAACTTATTGATGATGTGTCTGACTTAGACTCTTCAGCGGAAACGAGTGACATTGAAGATGTTGAAGCTTCAGACGTCGACGATTGGAACGAAGATGCTGAAGCCTGGGAACTGACTGAAAAAGCTGAGAAGCAACTGATTCAATTGAAACATTCTTTTA